>JAZBGY010000208.1:0-88433 GCA_037414755.1 Lydus trimaculatus | reverse complement strand
TGTTAATTAGATACAGTAATGTGGTTTTAGAGGTGGTTTTCTTAACATTGAAAACCTTCCCTCCACACACACACACACGCACTAATACATTTTATTGTGGCATTTTGTGGGGCGGAGCATCAACACCACCACCGCAAAGTCAACATACCTAGCCAACAATCTTTTCAGTTAGTTAACTGCCAGTTAAGCTGAAAGTCTGTCTCCGTTGTTTTAAATTATAGTGTATTCAATAAAAACAAAAACAATAAAAGACAAAAGATAACGAAAAAGACAAATCTGATAAGGGTAGACTTTTTGCCAAAAAAACACAACAAAAGAAAAATTGTGACTTTTCATTAGAATTTAAAAGAAATTAGTGGTTATTGTTTGTTTTTCTTTTATTTTGAAATTTAAATCAGTGTCAATGTGTTAAAATAAATTGGCAATTAGGGGTGAGTTTTTTAAAGTTTCTTTATTTAATATTTTGATTACAATATGGTCACATAATTTAATTTTTAAACTTTAATTAGTTAATTAAAAACGATTAAGTTTGAGTTATCCGTCGGATTACTTACCATAAAACAATCAAATTTCCATAATTATACCTATTATTTATAATAATTATATTTAATTACCTCATTTAAGGCTTATCAATTAACAAAATTCCGTGGCAACTTGCTTATTTTAATGTTTTAGGTTTTATTTATACAAATTTGTTTGCATTAAATCTATAACAAACAGCGAAAAATTTCATCTTCTGTTAATTTTCGGGTTTTTTATGGGTTTGTTTATTGAACTAGTCTTAGCAGTGCTCTTCTTCCTTTAATCCATCAAAAATGCTTACTTGCGACTCAAATTCCTGACTTAAGTCTTGCTAGTGGCTTAAGTTATGCTGTCTTTTCAATGTTTTTCATATCTTTTTCGGGCATCCATATTAGTCTCACAATCAGTTGTTATCGCATTCCATTCACTACATTTTCGTCTAAATAATGATAAATTGATTTCTGTACGTCCCTAAAGGCTAATATTGGAAGATTCATTTCCAAATGTCAAACCATGAGAACCTTCTAATGTTCATCGGATAATTCAAGGACCCAGGTTAATGTGGAATCTAAAAATTGTACTTTTTCTGGTTGTGATTAATTTGATAGGAATTTTACAGGTGCTTAAAAACTTCTATCGAACAGCCAAACTCGAACAGTAATAGAATTAGGCATAATTTGTTGTATAAATCATGTTGAATGAGTACCGCGTTATTTGAGGGTCAATTAACGGTTTAATCTAAACGCAGTCAGATTTTACTTAAAACTCAAAGAATTTGAAGCCGACTTAGAAGTTTTACACAATTATTGGTATGTTTCACATCATAATTTATCAGTTAAAGTCATAAGAAAAACTAAATTCAATCGATACAGTATGCAAAACACTTGATCTTCACCACTTATTTTGCGATTTATTGTTTATTTAATGTGACGAATCAAATTAAAAACAAATATTTAAATATAAATGTGATATTAGACGAATAATTTAAATGGGAAAGAGTCAAAAAAACCAGTTTCGTTGAATATATTTGATTCTAATTAGTTATTTGCCTCTTTTTAACTTAATAAAAAAAGCGTAATAATAATAATAATAAAACAGCACCTGAGAGAATTGAATCGGTGGAAGAATAACACAAGATTTAATTGAAATTGTTGTTGGATTGTTGAAAATTTTTATAATTGACGCATACTTGTAATGTTACGTTTTTTTTTTATTTTAAAACCAACAAAAAGAAACAACTAGAAACAGACCTGTAAGTGTCGTTTTTAAGATTGAGAGTATACAAGTGCTGATGATGAAGAGAATGCCGCAACATCTCTACCAATCGAACTGTATCTCGTATTGTTATAACAATCGTTTTTTTTTCTTCATTTATTATTTGTGAGAAACAGTGGAATTGTTTCAACAACAACAACAACAAGAACATTAGTGTGGATGTTTCAAAATTTTATCGACAAATATTGAAAACAGGAAACATACCATAAATGCATTATAGGTAGGTGAAAAATTACCATTACAGGTATAGAGAGTGTAATTTTTCAACTTTTTCACAATAAGATATAGTCCATTTCCGGTCCTAAGAGAGTCATAAATTTTTTTTTTGGTTTTGTTTTCCAAAGACACTCTCTCTTTGGTTTATTCTTTTGTTGTTTCAAAGACGCTTGCACACATTATAAAGAAAGTTCTAATTTACCCTTGATTTTATTTATTATCAATAATCTGTACAATTTCAATCGCTACTACTATAATAATTTTCAATTATAAACATAACACGTCAATTTTAATTAATAAATAAATAATTTATTAGTTTAGAGTTATCGTTTCGTTAATGCAAACTTGACTTTAATTGATTAAATCAAACAGTAACAGTAGAAAAATTAGGAATTTGATTAATTACACTTGTGATAATAATAATAATAATAATAATAATAATAAAAGGAGCGGTTTGAGGATTATATTAACGTCAGCTACCGCTTTCGAGATTTCAACCGTTGATTATAATCGAATTGTCTCCATTTAGAAGAGACAAGGGTGGATTATCGGCTATAAGAGAGGGAGAAAAGAGGATAGATTAGAAAAAGGTGAATGTATATGTATATAAAGGGTGATCTCTACCTGTGGAGATGGTTATCTTGAGGCCACGCGCCTTCGGATTTATTGTTGCAATTTGCCAAAAACTCGTACATGGAATGTGTTTTTTCAACTGGCGTCACATCTTGTTGATGGCTATTCTTTTTTTCGTTTTTTTATTGTTTAAAGTATTGGCTTTCTTTTTATTTTTTTTGGTTTAAATTTAGTGAATATAGACTTTTTCTTTTTGAAATAAAAAGGGGAAAATGATATCTGTGTGTATAATTATGTGGAATAATAATGAAGAGTGGTAATGTTGCATTCCAATTATGTTAAAAGTAACAAAATAAACGAATTTCTTTATATCATTTATCATTGTACGTTATATGTGGAGTGGCATGTTGTTTTACATATTTGATAATTTACATATTTCGTTACACTTTCCTTCTCTTTTCTTTAGTCTAATGTCTACAAGTTCTATCTCTATTTCTATTTTTATTTTGAGTCTAAAAGTAAAAGCGTGATCAAAATTTGTTTGTTTTTTTTTAGAAGGTCCAGTTCGCTTTTATTAAAATAATTTGATAAACGTCCCACTTAATTGTAGCTTAATTGTGTGAAGAACAACCGGACTTGAACTGGAGAAATCAATGTTTCAAGTTCACAATGATTGTTCTACAATTCATAGCCGCTTATAACGAACTCCATTTGCCCATTATTTGCCAAATCCGAGTTTCAAACTTTGACTTTACGAACTATAGTCGTAATCGTTATAACCGAATATTGAAGTAGCATTCCTTGACCGGCTATATGTTCGTTCTAGATCACTTTAACTGAAAATCAATTTGAAAAGCTGATTGATCCGTTTTTTCTCAATGTACCCAGATGCTTGACCATGCCCGATACAAATTACCGGGGCCTGAGGTGTTCTGGGGCGCGAAATAACCCGCAATGTCGCTGTAATTATAATGAAACGTGGAAGAATTGTATCGGGCCCCATGTAAGAATTTTACCAGTCTCGCACTTGGGGGCCTTGGATTCGTCCATACTGTATAAAAAAATATTTAAATTACTCATATACAGACCTGGAAAATGTTTAAATAGTGGTATAACACCCGAATTTTCCACAGACATACACACACACAAAAACTGCTTCATTATAGCCACTGCATTCAGTTCAAATATTTATTTAAATTAATTCATTAAGGGGCAATTATCACGTTGCACTGATAAGAATCGTTCTAAAAAACAAGACCTTCTGTAACTAGACTACCATGAAAAAGTACATGAATAACCAAAAAATTCAAGAATAAATTTTAATTCTCTTATTACATCTTCTATAGGGGGTGCTTTTTCTACATCATCATGTAGAAACCAAATTGCCAGTATTTTTAATTTTTTTTTATATGGGACACACAATTTAAAAACGTTAAAAATGATTAGCATTAAATTTAGATAACATTCGCTTCGATTCGAAAATTACAATATTTCACTTTCAGTTTTGTTTTTCATATAGGAAAAATTCAAATGATGAAAGAATCTAACAATTTTGTTGAAATTCTTGTTATCAATTTGACTAATTGCACCAGAGGGTGTTTCTTCAATCTTTTTTTTTTGTCTCTTCCATATAATAAAGTTGCCTATAATTTGTCTTTCAGTAATATAAAATTAGGGAGTCAATGGTCGCTTTTCATATATATCAAACCACCCCTAGAAAGCATAATGTATTGTTATGGTTAGATATCGTGACTTGTTTGAACAATGCACGCACTACCTACCACATTTATATACTTTTATATAAATAAATATAGAGATATGGCCGTAATAGACGCCATTTTCTATTACTATTATTATTATTATTAGTACAATTTAAACATATTGTGATTGTTTTATAATGATAGTTTAAAGTGTTAGTGCTATTATTAGACAACGAAACAGAAAATAAATCTTATCGTTATATCAGAACTGTCAATAGACCTGGCGCCTGTAACAGATATACATATATCTAGCAAAAGTGACAGGTAATTGGGACATGGGACCGGAAGCGGACATTCACACACCTAATCGATCTATTTCGTCTTTTGTGCGTAATTCCATGTCAATTTAGCAGAATTTATTTAAAAATTCGTTATGTATAGGTATGTAGAAGTATTGACTATAATTTTAGATAGAAATTAGAATTGGTAATTATTTTATAAATTGCACAACCGGTTTCGACTCATTGATAATAAGTAATATGATTGCAAAGGCCGAAAACTCTTGTGTAACTCGTAGAATAAATTTGATTACATTTAATTTACCTTTATTTTTAAATTATAAAGTTGCTATCGAAGAAATAGGAATTCAGCAATAATACCAGTAATCAACATTTGTATTTTAATTGTTTTGTCTGCTTATCTTTTGCAGTAATTTTCACAAATTTCTTTATGTTACTGTTTGACGAGAAATAGCAAAGCTTTATCATAAAGTACTGATACGTACGTCACGTGCTACTCTATTGATGCTCCTTATTTCGTTAATTATTGCATCATTGCTATGATTGTCATTTTCTGCAACTTTCTAGTCCTTGCATACAGACTAGGCGTTTCTAATACGAACACAGGAAAAATAGCAACATCACACATTCTAAGAGGTTTCGTATAATTAAGAATGAGATAAACAGAAAATTAACGGTATTTGACCGAGAATATCGTCCTATTTCGATCTTTGTCTCATACATTTGTCTTCTGATGTTTTATTATAATCATGACAAAGATAGCAATGTTTATAGAAATGTTTAAGACTAAATGTTGTCAATAGTTGGAATTCTTAGACGTCTGATCGTTTATTTTCTGCTTATCTCATTCCAATTTATGTGAAATCCCTAATAGTGTACAGAGCTGCTATTTTTTCAATGTTCTTATTAGAAATGCCAGGTCTGTATACGGTAAACACAGGACCGGCGCTGCACACAGATTTTCGGCGCCCCCTTATTGACCTTACCACAAAATAAAATCCCTTATTACAAAAGTACTACAATAATCACTTTTTATGAAGCACAAAAACCTACATAATATGAAAGAACTGTAATAACAGTAAAAACTGTACTTAATTTTGACATGAATTAAAGCGTAATTTGGCGCCCTTGTGCTTCACACTACAGAGTGTAAGAAAAACAGACAAACTATAAACATATACTTTTGTTGTTTTGCAATGTCATGTTCTCATTTTTCGAAATTTTTTGTCCCATAGCAAATGTCCGTATTGAATGGTTATTTCCTGTAAGTAACACACCTTCAGGCTTAGCCCAAGAAGTTTTTCCTCCACTAATCGTTTAAATCTGACTGTGTGGAGACTTTATGGTAACAACTATTACAATTTCTGCACAAGCAGTTTTAATGTCATTATAGAAACATGAACATAAAGTATTTTGTTTGCCATAATGCTGTCTTGAGGGAGATATCTTACTTTATAAATATACAATACAACAGAGAAACTTTGACGTTAACTTTTCAATTGGTACTTGTTGGAAATATAGAGATTGGACAAAAATTTGATTAACGACAAAGTAAAAGTTACTAAACGAGTTTTTTTTTTTTGTTCTTCTGTTGTTTTAATTCTATTAATGAAGTTAATTTTGTAATCTAATAGAGAAATAATAATTAAGATGAAGTCATTTTACATAATCTAGTCGGATCGACAAGTATAACATCACTTGACGCCGACGCTAACACAACGCCTTAAGAATATTCAAATCAGTTTTGGGCTGGTTTTTACTTCATTTACACCAGTTTTCTCAAATCTATGAATACGTTAATTGGTCTGCGGCCTTAACACCGATCAAGATAAAGTTTACACTTTTGATGATAGATTTTTATCATGAAAATCCCTCACTTTCGATCGTTTATATTATGCAAAAAAGCTTTTTCGCCAACAACGATTGTTGGTGTTTTGTTTGTTTGTTTGTTTTGTTCTTATTTTGCCATCTTCCTCCGCACAAATCCATTTTTCTGGTGTGTCTCTTGTGTTTTGTCTGCTTGTAGTTTGAAATCAGTCCAATTTTATTTTTATTAGGGTTTGATGAGAAAATGATGTCATTTAAAGAGTATATGTGTGTGTTGTCCCATTAGTTGAAGACGTGCCGGTATTGCTGGTATCTTTTTTGGGCGCCAAACAACTGGACGGACGACTTCAATCAAACAAGTCGTGACCAACAAATCTTAGCACTTTAACAAAAATTGTTACTTTTTTCTTAATTTTCAATACTTGGTGTTATATTCGTTGTTTTATGGTAAAATTTATTTTAATTAATAGTTGAGAAACAAGAAAAATCAATGACAAGTTAGCAAGTAGTCAATGGTAGTCTACAATTTAATTGATAGTCGTCTATTCCCAAGATAATTCTACCTTGTAATAAGAAATAATTAAAATATCTTTTACCGGTTCAATGATAATATTGATAGTGGCCTGTTATTCTATCGTTTCATTGCTACCAATCTAATTAATCGACAATCCTTCCTCTCTTGTCAAATTGATAGTAATTTATTGCCAACTTATTCAATTAAATTATTTTTCCTTGTCATCTCCTTTTTTTATTATTTAAAAAAAAAATAAAAAAATAAAAAACAACAACGTATTATAAAGAGTAGTAATCCTAATTGATACAATTCCGGTGTGGCAATATCTGATGACAGGTCGGCCAGAATGGAGCCGGCCACAGAAAGGGTTTCTGTGTAATGTCGCGCCGGTCATCTTGCCCCCCTTGTCACCTTGACCACTTTTTCGGAGACGATCACGACGACAACAACAACAACAAGAACAACAACACCAGCAACCAGGACAATGTTGTTGGACAATTCAGGATCGACTGTATTATATCGAAGTAGATGACTTAACTCGCTCATCCCACATGTGTGTATGTGTACCTATATCTTTTCCAAAGACAAAGATAGATGATAGATCGATATAAATAATTTCAATCAATTTTAAAACAATTAGAATTTTATCGTTTTCTTTTTCTTTTTCGGAATTGATCGAATCGGTTTATTGTGGTACGGCGGTGTGTCTGTATAATGTCACATAAAAACGACCAGGGACGATGTCTCTTGAAAATCAAAGCTTTAATACCGCCTTATTCTCCTCTATATGTGTGTCACCGTTTTCTAACACATTAAAATGCGCCCTAATGGAGCCGCTTTTATATACCATACATACACATACACACACACACACACACACTACTAATATTATGTTTAATGGGAAAAATGCCTCTTGAATTTTTGACGAACATCATACCATCATTACGATCTTATAAAACGTTAATTGACATGATCTGATATAGATCGTCTACTGTCTTAGATGAGTCGTTAAATTTGTCCACCATAATCGAGTTGTGCTGTAGAAATCAAATTAATCTTCAATTATTTCGAATGATTGTATTTATAACAGCAACAACCGCACCCACTCTAGAGAACTTCTCTACTGATTGTGGTGTGTTTTTTATGTGGGCCATTA
Source organism: Lydus trimaculatus (assembly GCA_037414755.1). Lineage (NCBI taxonomy): Eukaryota > Metazoa > Arthropoda > Insecta > Coleoptera > Meloidae > Lydus > Lydus trimaculatus. The sequence continues at coordinate 80,351 of JAZBGY010000208.1, read as the reverse complement.
AAGCACTAACAGACAATATTTTTGTTATTTTCCGCTATTACATATTTCAAATCAAAACATTTTCGTTTTTTTTTTTGTTGTATTTTATTTTAAAATGTAGATGATTTTGTTGTGCTGTTTCCACTACAAACTCCATATGGCTCTATTTGTCATTTCTCTTCGATTTTTTCAATTTTAGACTTCTATTTTTGTTAATTTCCAACACTTAATGGCGATCTAAATGAGTTTAAAGTGGAATCAAGATATTGGAATTTGTATCAAAATTATTCCATAGCACAAGAGGTTGAAACGTTCATTTCGATTGTATTTTGTGATTAAAAAGCCAAAAATAGTGGAGGATTACAAATAGATAAAATTGATTATTTATAGTCCTTCACTGTATTCGCAATTCGGAACGACTTGAATGTGTAAGACTTTCTAGAGGATGAATCAAAAGATGTCGACTCCACAGGGCATCCGAATCAACTAGAATCAAAACCAATCCGACTGATAAGTAACTAAGACTTGTAGAGGCTGTATTTTATAAGCAATGAACCCATCACACGACTTTAATCAAACCTAATCAGAATCAGTCTGAACGTCCTATCAGTCAGTCAGATTCGGATTGATTGATTGTTTCATTCCGATTTGCCCACTGTATTATAAGTGTAAGGTTTTTGCTGAAATACTCAGATAGATAGAACAGGTATTTTAACACAAATGACGATTACGGGGCAACGGACAGTTGAGCGCCGCGGTTAGGGATCATTTCAGGTAATCGAATATTATAGGTCAATTGAGCGCCGGTTACCCTCGGTACGTATGGTCAATTGAGCGCCGCGGTCAGAGAAAGTTTCAGGTAGTCTAATATAATAAGTATACTAATGTTTACTATTTAATTACTCTCTTAATATTATTTTTAATAGACATGGACATATTTTATATCGATCAGTTTAATTTAACAGCATCTAGTAGATGCAAAATATATCCCAGCGCCTGGGTTTCGTGCAACGATACGACACCCCTAACAAAGTTTCTCTGTTTTTACGAAATGCATAATTATCTACAATCAATAGTTTTTTTCCGCGCTCGCTTAATATGGTCTACATTTCGATATTTCACGTACCAACTGATTTTGAAGAATGTAAGAGGATAAATGAATTTCTCCTATATATTTATAATGATAAGTCGGTTGTGATGAGAGTAGGTGAACAATATATTTTGAAAAAACCCCTCTATAGGGGTGTCATCTGTAGTAGTAGTGTGTTTGATTTGGGAAATTCCAATCCATTAGGGACAGGTAGTAATTTCCTGTCGGCGCTCAATCGTCCGGTCACTTTTGGGGCAACTTTATGATCAGCAGGGGGTAAACTGACCGCGGAGCTCAATTGGCATACACCCCGATTACGTATTGGTTGAAATAATTTCGATAACCCTTTACATCAACGTCGAAATTGGAATTATTATAGGAAGAACAATTGAAAAACTAGAGTTTATTTTTGTTATATTTTCAACATTTACTAATGACCTATTAGATCAGATGTCCCATCATCAGTCGACACGTGGTATTTTACAAAGACAGATGTGTGTCGCTAGGATTGTGAAAAATTGCCATCATTAATTATCCACCCATATGTCTGTTTTACTTGTTGTAGAAAAATTATTGAATTTCAATGGAAATCATCAACAATAACTATAGGTATAGATACAGTAAAAAAACAATCACATTATGTTCAATTAGTCATTGATGAAATATTTTAGAAATATTTGAAAAACCAACCGTTGATGGTTGTTTTTCGGGTGAATTATCGTAAATCTAAATGGAAAAGCATTGTTCAATATCTGTAATGAGCTTTAGAAGAGACAGGGCAGATGTATATCGATTGGTCGGCCATTTTTCAACTGGCGACTAATGTTTTAACGTTAACCGATGATGATCTATCTATCTTTGTCGTTTTAATAACTTTATTACGGAAAATTAAGCCCTTCTTCACCATTAACACACTTAAAAGTCATAATTAAATATCTAAAATTTATACAAAAAACAAAGTGATAAAAGGAATAATTCGTTATAAACGTATACAAAGTTATAAGAGGATCCATTGAGAAATGTAATTTATTTAAAAAGAAACTTATGAAACACAGAACAATACTTTAAAGTTGCTGTGATAAGTCATATAATATATTAGAGTTGGCCAAGTCTAAGCTTGATAAACAATTGTGTAGCTAAATGCGTGGGTCTAGTTATTGATAAGATATTCAAACTTATCAATTCTAAATGTATTCCAAGTCTCACTAATTGTATAAGATATCATTATCAGTATTTCCGCGATATATAACAGTTGTTTACGTGAATCATCCATCACCCTTCCTAAATAATTACAGTTTTGAGAAATTACAAAACAAAACACAAAAAAGAAAACGAGGAAGAACTAGAAAAAACAATTAAATTATTGTTATCTATTGTTGATAGTTTATAATTGTAAGAGTTGACTAGTGTTGTAATTTTGTAAAATCAACCCTCAATGTTGACGGGATGTTGTAGATCAAAGTGTAACTGATCTGTCAACGATCGTGTGCCAGAAATGTGACCCATTGGCATACCATACAAAACATTCATATAACCTCCTCCTAATATAGATAGAAAGAAAACGACATTTGAAATTCGTCTATTTCTGAAAGTGAAAACTATAGAAGGAATCTTTTAACAACGTTTTCAACACTAATAATTACCCTTTATAGAGGGTTGTTTTTCTAAAAACATATGGCTCACATGTTTGTTGAGCAATCATCTCGTACTTACAAGTTACGAATTTGTTTAATTTTTTTTATATACAATTAAGTAGCGCAATTGTTTGTTAAAATCTAATCTAACCACAAAACGGTTAGATTATCAAATAAGTTAAAAATTCTTTAGAAAAAATGTAAACATAAATAATTGCCATTAGGATGCAGAATATTAAAAACAAAAAAAAAACCTAGTTAACTGTTATCAAATTGTTGATAATACTACCGACATGAAACTAGTGATAACAGATATACACGCGTATTTCCATTGTGTTCCATGTCAATGATGTTGATAACATTATACATAAATAACTAATCAGTAGTGTTGTTATTGGTGATAATAACCAGCAGTATTATTTTATTTTTCTAGTTGTTGTTGATAAGAACCCGGACCCACCTCGATTCTATTTGCCCTCATAGTTAAACAAAATTTCACACAAACTACAAAATAGAAATGAATTTTTTTTCTATAAGTATATAGAAACACTGTACATAATTGTCATATATTTTACTTTTATCTTATCGGTAGTTTCATTAAGGCCCACCTTATGATTCCAATAGACATGTGCATGGATAGTTGATAAGTGAGGATTGCATTTATTCCATCCCACTTAAATTTTATAAAGATTAATAAAGGAGGATCTCTTATTAATTATTATAGGCTTTCATCTATCAAGTAGGAGCCAGTTTTATTAATAAAAAAAAGAACCATCCTGGATATTGCATTAGCCAGTCTATATCATCCCATTTAATTAGTTCCCTCACAATTTATCGCAATTAAAGAAATTATTCTCTAAATTTTAAATATAAGGGCTTTCAACAAATTCGATCAGTACATACAAACGTAAGTCACGTGGTGCCGAATTGCCTACGTTCTCTCTTCCTCTAGTATCAACACTATTTGACTTATGCACTTGTTTAAATAGCACTTCTTGGTTTATTCATTGAACAACGAGTATTTCTCTCTTTCTAATCGTTGTTCCAATTGACATATCGCAAATTATCAAAGCAAGTTCTAGTTAACTACATTTTGTTATTACAAATTTCTTTTTGCTATGTTTTGCTTTTTGCATAGAATGAACGTTTTGAGAAGTCTTTATCTCTTCAGAAATTTTATTACAGAATGGCTAGTTTTGGATCACACTGTCGTTTGTATCATCATACATTTGCCTACAACTTTACATGGCCTCTTTGAGGAATCTCCTGTAGATACCCATGATTACTGTTAAAGCAGCGACCGTTCATGTGCTACAGCGAAGTCAACCGTCCACTGTAATTTAAGAGATGAATTGATAGATGTTTTGTAAAAAAATAAATAGAAATAGGCCATTGGTCGCCCCTGTGCGACGCACCACTCGCACCGCAGCTGAAAAGTGCAGCTTGTCTCAAATAATTATCCTTAATCTTAAAGCAGAAGTTCTGGTTAATTGTAATCTTTCGTTTATCATGTAGGTACCAGTTTTATTAATAAAAAAAGTCGGGAATTATGCGTTACAAACTACCATTGATCTTATTCAGTAATAATTCGATCTGATTGTCGTCCGTTATCAATAACCTCTACTAGAATTCACCTTTTTCTTCCTGATAATGGATGAAGAAGTCGGTTTAAGTAATGCAGTGGTGCAATCTACAAGTTATCTTATAGTAATTTGTTTGAAATCTTCCAAAATTAATCTTCTTAATGGTAAAATTTGATCAGGTGAAAATAAATCAAAAATAAAAATAAAATGATGCTACATAATAACGTAAATCACGTATATTGACGCTTTTTCTTCTACTCGTTGGATTACTGGCGACGTCTCTCTCTCCCTCTATAGTGTCTACATGATTTGAGAGCACTTTTTTTGGTAGTACTTCTAGATTTGCTCATCAAACTACAGGTATAGTTCATCTTTCAATAATTGTCGCGATTCTCGTTATCTGTAAGGTATAACAGTATCTTTCACTTTATTACATTTGTATTGATTCTTGCATACAATGAACATCATGTGCGTCTGCAGATGGACAAATGAATCTCTCCCAACTTTACTCTTGCTTTTGACAAAAAAAAAACTGTAAATGTCCATAACAAACGTCCATTTCTTGTAATATTCAAGCGAGCACTTTTTTATGTATGCAGCCAAATATGCGATACCATATGGTTTGTCAAATAAAAAAAAAACTGATATAAATATGGAACATTACGTTTGGGTACCGTAATTCTATTTCAACCAAGAAAGATAACATTTAAACAAAGAGAAACTCCATCACAAATTGAATTCAGCATTGAGTCCAGAAGGTATACACTTGATCCACAGTTCTCCATTACCATCTTTCAGAATGTGTTTGTGTTGCTTCACTATTGTCCATGACCATATTGAAATGCATCTTGATCATTAGAATCTTCAGCGGCATCGAGAATTTCATGCTTCTTTTTGCGCCCTCTTGGTTTGCTTTTCTTTTTCATTTGCGTCTTGTAGTGTTTTTGTTTACATTTTCTACTTTGCTTCATTCACTCTTGTTTTCGACAATAGATTTATTTTGTATGAAGATACAAGTAAGCCTGACAAGAGGGGGGTACAGACAGTACAAATAACCGAACACCGGGGTGTTCTGAAGCTTGGAATTAATCCCGATGTTGTTGTAATTATAACGAAACGTCATTTTTGGAGGGTCGTGCGGAGGAATTGTACCAGGGCCCAGTCTAGCTCTTGGCAGCTCTGTATACAAAACCCAAAATGTTGCATGGGATCTAGTAAAGGGGTTGATGGACCTCCTAGAGCTTGATTTGATAGGGAGAGACGTTTGTACAATCATCCTTTACATATATTTGATATAAAAATAATAGTCAAAAAGTGAAGTTTGCATTTATCCTAGCTATCCCACCCAGCTGACCCAGCTTTTATAAGATTGATAAAGGAAAATTTCCTGTTTAATATAGTTCTTCATGTGCTATTAAGCAAGCTTTAGTTCCATCAACTTATAGATACATTATCCTGATTCTTCTCTACACTGTTAATCAACAATTCTATCTGATCGTCATCTGTAATCAATCACTTCTACCGGAATTTGTATAATTTTCCAAATATCTATCTATACATATGGGTACCTATATGTTTAATATTTCTAAGGTCAAAATTTTTATATCATTTTTCTTCATTTTTTTCTTTTGCCCGTTAAATAGATAATAAATTTAAACTGCCATAAATTGTATTAATTTACGACCAATTGTAAGATTCTACAAATAATGATAATTTACAATTAACGAAACAAGCACTACTATCTAATAAACTCTATAAGTAGATACATAATGTGTATAGTTTATAATATGTTTGTTATAGGCCTGCATGTATGTAAATTATATTATATATTTAATATTACACACTTATATACCTATACTTATATACATATATTTGTGTGTATGTATGCGTACAATATTATAAATGTTAAAACTGGCAATAAATCTTGTTGCCATTAGGCTAAATCGCCGTAATATTCAACTTTCAAGACCGGTGTCTATGCGTGTATGGTTGGAGTGTTTTTCATGTAATTTATAAAAATAAAACTGTGGTATTTTAACAGAGACGTATTTTAACTATTTGTGCCCCACTCTAAATTCCAAAAATATTTACAATTATAAACTTAATTCAATCAAATCATTAATTTTGTTGTTTTGTCAACAAAAAAAAAACGTTCGAAATTTTTTGATTTAAAAAAAGCTTGGATACGACTCTGACTGTTAATGGTACTGACGGCTGGGTACGGTCTGGATATAATATTGAAAGTCATTAGCAAGACAAAGTCGTTGAACAGATCCACCAACCAACTCTTGGAATATTCACACATACATACGCAACAGAATGAACTTGTTCCTAGAATTTTAATTTAAAAGCACCACACCCCACTCATACTTTATCGTTTTTTTTTCTGTTTTCTCCATCTCTACTTTACATTTATTTTATTTTTTTTTATATCTATTTCAGATGTTGAAGTAATAACAAAAACACCATCATCTTCTTCACGATTATTTCCAATCATGTTCCATTCAGGTACTGCCACTGGTGGTTACAGTGATAGCAATTCAAGTTTCCATCAACATCTCCAACAATCACCGGTTTACGTTCCTGGCAGTCGTACTGTCCCACAATATTCATCACCAACTAGTGGACATTTTGCTGCCGCTGCTGCGGCAGCGGCGGTTGCACATCAAGCCAATTGGCCACATACCGGCACAACTTACAGTGATATGACAACATCAACGGCACACACATTAAATACAACACCACATCCAAGTGCATTATCAGCTGGACAATTTTATGCACAAAATATGATGATGAGTTCGTGGAGGGCGTACGATAGTAGTGGTTTTCAACGAACATCCCCATATGGTAAGTTTAAATCTTATCAACGATATGCAAGTGTCAGAGATATGTTATCTTTTGGGGGTGGTATTATGTTTCAAAAAGGTGTTTGCCGAAAATTTTGTAAAAATGACAAGTGGTTTTTAGACAAATTGCTGAAGTAGCAATAATAGATAAGAGGAATAAAACAGATTCAAGATGTGATCTGTTGTGCTCTAAATCTTTACAGTTACAGTTTTCGTTATCATGTCAGCTTTGAAATGTAATTTACACTGATGTATTTTATCACATGTTTTCTAATGCAAGTGCTTTATCAAAATAAAATATTCCGACGGCCGGCTGGCATCTTCCTTAACATATTTCTTTTTTCTTTTTTTTGAGAGGGGAGAGATAAAATATGGCAGCAAACTAAAATTATTATCGAACATTTTTAGAACATCATTGAGATTTATCGAAACTAGACCAACAACCCTCTTTAAAATCGAAATTTTGTAGTTTAACTGTAAGTTAAAATTAACTGAGTTTGGAGAAATCAAACATTAAGTACCTACTTAACACAGTCGAATTTACCAACGATTTAACAATAATATCCACCAAGAGTTTATAGCACTAGTTCGGCAAATATTCTTATCATTAAGTAGCGCTATTGTGTATCATTTTCAGATATGGAATATCAGTTTGGGGAAGGTCGAGAATGTGTTAATTGTGGCGCAATCTCCACCCCATTGTGGCGTCGTGATGGTACCGGTCATTATCTCTGTAACGCTTGTGGATTATATCATAAAATGAATGGAATGAATCGGCCTTTAATTAAACCGTCTAAACGATTGGTAAGTATTTTGTTAAATTTTTAATAATTACAACAATAATAATAATAAGTGAAAATTATTATTTAAATGAAATTCGGTTCTTCGCCTTTTATTTTGTTTTATCTTTGACAGGACTTCTCATTTCAGACGGCAACAAGACGTCTAGGCTTATGTTGTACAAATTGTGGTACACGTACAACAACGTTATGGCGTCGTAATAACGATGGTGAACCAGTTTGTAATGCATGCGGTTTATATTTTAAATTGCACGGTGTGAATCGACCATTAGCAATGCGTAAAGATGGTATACAAACGCGCAAACGTAAACCGAAGAAACCGATTGGTAGTGAACGTGACGATACAAACTCCACCTCAATGGATGGTAATTATATACTTTTGTTATATTGATCTAGATATATAAGGAAAGAAACGCCTCCAAAATGATTTGATTGGTTGATTTCCAAATTATAAATAGTAGGGATGTTGATTTTGTTGGAGAGGGGAGTTGTATATAGTCGATGTGGATAGAGTGATAGAGTTGATGCATGTCGTAGCACTCTTGATTGTTTCTGTTATCCTGGTAAATGGTAGAGGGTTATGGCATAATAATAAAGATTTTTTGTCACCACCCACGTTCTATCTCATTCTTTCACATTAATCTATCGAATCACCAAAAAAATTGTAGGAAAAACTAAAAGAAACAATAATTAAATTTTCCAAATTTTCCCCAAAAATAGTGCATTTCTATCAAAATTCATCTAAATTAGCACAGCTAATATAGAAAAGAGTTTTAATAAATGATCGAATCAAAACAATCGTAATTGTAGAGAAAAAAATTAATTATTAAAAAGTTGACAAAAAAATGATTTGAATTGTAGCGTTCCGGGGATTCCTATAGGTAGCGCCACCAGACAGATGTCCCTCGTGTATAATTAGTTGCATAACAACGAAAGTTTCCGCACTTTTTTTTAAATAATTTGATTTTTATAAAATTCCAGAAACAAAACAATCTTTGAATCATCCAAATCCTCAACAACAACAACAACATCAACAACAACAACCACAGCAACATACTCAACAGAATCAACAATCAACACAACAACAACAATCACAGAGTCATCATCAATTAGAGAAGAATCCATCAATGGATCGTCCATATTTAGGACAAACATCATTATTACCACCATCAGCAACAAGTACAAGTACGATTAAAAGTGAACCAGGCTATGAATATAATTGTTTGCAAAACCAACCATATTCGTATCAACAAATTTTTGGTTTTCCAAATACAACAACAAACACAAATCCGGATGTGGCTTATCATCATCAACATCATGTCACAGCTGCTGCTAAATTAATGGCATCAACCTAATCATTTTTAAAAAAAAACAATGAAGAGATAAACAAACGAATATTGACAAGTTACCATCACTTTTATTCGATTGTAATTGATGCTGTTTATCAATGTTTTAATGGTTTAAAAGCTAAAATTGTGGGATAAGAAACGAAATTTTGTGTATTTTTTTTTGTGATTGTAATTTTTATTGTTTGATTTCTTAAGTTATTGTTTTTATAAATTAAAATATTTATTCGATATTGTGTGCAATACATCACGATTTGTTATACATGACGAATTAATAAAATCAATACCTACCTATAGGACGTAAATATTTATATAATTAGTAATTTACAATAATTAATATTAAAATCTACAGTAGGGGGTGCGTATTGTAGATGTTTCATTTTTCAAATTCATTTAATGAAATCAGTTTCACTGATCATTTTGTTTTTTTTTTGTTGCTCATATTGAGTACGAAAGCAATTGATCTACAGACTAGGCATTTCTATTACGAACATAGGAAAAATAGCAGCACCACATTCTTTCAGAGATTTCGCATAAGTTAGAATGAGATAAACAGAAAATAAGCGGCATTTGACCAAGAATGTGTATCTATTTCGATCTTTGTCTGATACATTTGTTCGCTGATGTTTCATTATAGTCATGATAAAGATAACAATAATTATAAAAATATTTAAGACTGAATGTTGTCAATTGTTGGAGTTCTTAGACGTCTGACCGTTTATTGTCTCCTTAGCTCGTTCTAATTTATGTGAAACCCCTAATAGTGGGCGGTATACTGTTATTTCTTCTATGTTCGTAATAGAAACGCCAAGTCTGTGTATAGACATGTATCTGTTAGATTTAAACAAAAGAAATACTGTAAGCTTTCTAGATTTTGTTTAATCAATTATATCTTTGTAAATATGTGTAACCTGTTGTTATCTTTTATTGTAAATATCTGTCTTATCATGATTGTATCAGCATAAAATAAAGAATAGAAATTGTAATTAATAATCAGTTATGCTCCGCTATTTACAAGACAAACTGTATAAATTCCTTATTTATGCATTAAGACTAGAATTTTTTTTATTTATTTTGAAAGCAAAGTCTAATAGTAAGTACCTATAGCTTGTTTACATAAAGGCTAGCGCACATTATGCCGGCCTGCATCGCATTGCGTATTAAAAAGCCGCATGTGATCGCTTTTATCTGTTTTATATAAACTAGGGCATATTTTTGCAGTGCAATGGTAGTTCAAAAATATTTCGAAGGATAGTTTGTTTATCTACAATTTGTAATTTTCATTATTTTATTTAAGTACAGTAAGTAGAATTAATCGTCGCGGGATTGGAAGAGGATTCGCCGTTAAAGGTAGATCGTCGCGGCATTGCATGAGGATTCGCCGTTAAAAGGTAGCATTTGTTAAATTGTCCATGGAAAACTACATGGACTAGTTAGCAAACAAAAATTATTTATAACCATTTGTTAGGTCAATATTCTAGGGTCGCCTTTATCTACCTTTCGTGTATTTTTAAAGACACATCAGGACCGTGTGTTGTCATGACAAATTTTAAATATCTATATGGTAATATATTTCCATCAAGTCCTTTGTTAGTGTATCTATTATGAACAAATTTTTTTTATTTTACTGGATCTCTTAAGTCACTGTACTGACTATAGAGGCTTTTCTTGATCACATTTTCAAGTTGTTTTCTTGTAAACACCTGTGGGGACAGGTTACTTAGACCTTGCACTCCAAACATGTCTTCTTATAGATTTTTTCTTATTTAATGCATGAATAAGTGATACCTTTACGTGAGACACCTTGTATATGATAAAGTGAGCATTATTCCAAAAATTATACGGTCATTAACATACCGGAGCAAGACCACATGAAAACAATGCACCACTTTATCGATTCTACATACCGTACATTTAATTCATAATTAAGTTTACATATAAGCTGTGGTATAAGAGATAACGTTTCGAGAATTTGTAATCTAAACATTTAATATTCTCTACAAGTTAATGTCTCGGTTTTGATCTCGATCTTTATAGCTTGTTATGAACTCAACTAATCAAATTACAAAATACAATCTGTGATCGAGATCTAAATAGTGGCGATAACTGTTTCAACCGGTACATTACCAATGATTTGTTTGAAAAATAAAGCATGTAGAACCATACCTGATGGTACAAACAGTACAGGAATTGTAGATAAAATTTTAGAAAATCGCCGTCGATTTATACCGATTTTAATCGATAATCCATCAATGCTACGTTCCATTAGACCACCAGCTAGATTAGCTTGTTCATTATTTTCCAACAAATCCATCCGACATAATAATAGATTTTCAACTAATTCTAAATCAATTGAATCTAATTTTAAATCTCTAACTGTTGTCAATGTTTGTCGACAACCTGGTAGAATATTAATTGTTTCTGTTGACCAATATGCAGCTCTTAGAAGAAATAAAGGCGCCCATAAATAACCAAGAATTATATTTTGTGATGTGCGATTCAATAATCCAAATCCTGTCGTATTACGACGTACTTGTTTGATTGCAACTAGAAGAATTTGTGCAGCCAATTCGTGTATTATTGTTGTTTCCGAGCAAATTCTTTGTGGTAGTTGTAGTGGTGGTTGTGCCGCATAGAAACTTATTTCGGACTTTTTTAATTTCGGTTTCCTTGGACCACGTTCTTCTTGTACTGCTACAAAACAAAATTAAACTTTTTTGTTAAAGAAAGTATGTGAGATTTTATTGAAATATACAACCAGCAACGTTCATTTGAACAGCGAAACATCGTTGGAGTCTGCAGTAAGGACACCAATTACGTCGAGCTTTATCGACAATACAACGACCATCACCGGCTAATTTTTGGAAATTTTAATTAATTGTCAAGTTTAATTTGTTCAAAATAAACTTACAAATACACGTGTACATGATATTCCTCCTAATGCTTCTTTTGAAAAAGCAGGAACAACCGTCACAACAATACACACCGTAATGTTTCCCAAAGGAGCGATCACCGCAAACTCGACATGGTACCGGTGTTGGTAGAGTTCTACCTAAATTTTTGAGTTTTTTTACTTTTAGAAATCAAAAACTACCACCAATCTTACCCATAACTTGTAACCACCACGATCACAGCTTCAATAAATCTGTTTATTGTCAATAAACACCCCCAAGCTTTTATATCCATAATTTCTACGTTTTTTTGTATTTGTGTGTGTGTGTGTGTGTGTTTATTATTTTATTATTTATGTATTTGATTTGACCGACAGTTGACAGGTAAGACCATTAGAATAAGTTCTATGTAAGTATACATTTTGTTAAGGGTTGCGGTGAACAGGTCAGCGCATTTAATACACGTGGCCTTTGACGCCACCCCTTATATTATTGTTAACAATAATCAACACACTCAACTATTGAGGGGGTGTTTTTTTTTTGTTTGAATATTTGATAAGGTGAAACTTGGTAATGATCGTGGTCTGTCGATTTCTAAATATGAAAATAAGACGTCTGAATGGACGACTAAGTACACTTAACTTGATGTGTTGCCCATTATCAATAACGAAACGCATTTTTTCATATTTTACAATAAATTGTTGTTTCAGCAGTCAGCGGTAGTCGCTACAAGTTTGATCTCAATTTCCATCTTCATTTTCGTTTGTACCAAAATAAACGTAACATTTACAGATAAGGAATGAATAAAACAAAACGCTTCAACATTCTGTGTGTTTATTTACAGAAAAAATCTTCATCATATGAATAAAGTGGAATAGAAAAAAGTCGATAGATCTGTTATTTAATTTATAATTAACAACATTCATAAATTTATTTTTAATTTTTGAACATCTCAACATTGATTTTAAACAATTTCCTTGTGATTTATTTTCTCTTTAATAATTATTAGGTAAATAAATAAAATTTTTAACCCCTCAAAGAAACACCCAAACTAGAAAAAAAGTGTTTGAAAAAAAAACGAGATTCGTAAGTATACATCATACACATTTAATATAATTTTCAAATTCGTGAAAAGGATGTTTGGAGTAGTCTTATCAATTTTAGAGAAGGACACATTTATTAAATTGCTTATCGTAGAATTCCTTATCAACACAAGAAAAGGATAATGTGCGTTTTTCCGACTATTTCTTCATTAAATAATATTAAGTTCGTTCCTATCAACGGTTTATGTGAGTGTATCTGACGCCTGCGTAGATACCTCAAGACATGCGCGCAATTGTTAGTAGGAACGAACTTTATTGAATTTTTAACATTTTTCTGAATATTGTTTGACTAGAATTAGTTACATAAATTTTTTTAAATTCACTACATGAGGGAAATTTACTAAATATCAACATTGATAAAATTTCAAAACAAATAAAATGAAATTTTTCAAATATGATTGTCTAAAAATTATTGTTTTATTATCATTATTTATTATTATCATTATTATTGTAATTTCTCTAATGAATTAAAGAATCAACAGATATTGAAAGAGTGCACTGTAGAGGTGTTGAAGTACGTGCCGGTTCTAGTAGTGGTTGTGGTGGTGGTGATGATGATGAAGATGGTAATGGTAATTTTACATTAACTGGTATTTCTTCGATTTTTTCCAAATCAGCAGCTCCTGCCGAATTCTGTTTAAACAATTTCGGACTCATCTGAAATTAACAAAATTTCAATCAAATAACAAGTCTAATCTCTACGATTTGAATTTGTAGTGGTCAGCACGCCGGTCTGGCAAGTAGGAGATCCGGGTTCAAGTCCCGGGAGTGGAGTCAAGCGTTGTTTTAAAACTTTTAACACCTTATTAAGATAATGACTTGTTCAGAATAACTTTGTACATATTTAATTACCACAAACAAGTAATTGTTTTGGTTATATTGTTAGATAACCGTATTAATATTGTCGAGTGTTTGTGGTTGGTGTATTCTTGGAAGGTTTCTAATTTTATTATACTTGCTTTATTATGATAATTTTGTTATTTATTGTTTCTCTTCTGTATTAATAAACGATAAAGTTAAATTTAAAATTGTATGATGGTAAACTCAATTAAAAATTCATTATATTGATCTGTTTCGTATCAGAAAATTGTATTATAAAAGCTTACAATTTTAATATTAAATCTGAATTAAATTTTAATGGGAAAGTTCAAATCATCACAGCATCCACAGAGGGTTGATACAATACGATATGCATATTAGATCATCTATTTAACCCTTACCCAGTTTCTCTTTTTTTTAGTAAATGTTAATTATAAAAGCAAACCAGCACGATTTGCATACCCTACCAACATCATCACATATCATGATGAATCTTCTAGCGCAATATTGAAAAGTTTATGTAGAAAATTTTAGTAATTATATCTGCCAAAGACCGTCAAGGTTTCATTTGTATTAATCCACAAAAATACAAACACTAGGTGAGATTGTAGAAAACGGTACAGAACGTCAATAAATTGTTTTGACCTGTATTTCCGCAAATGTTGTAAAATGAAAGATTTAGTAGACATATCCTGGAGTATTATAGTGTAGACGACAGTAAGAAAAATGAGAAAATAAGGAATTAATGAAGGTTAAATCTAAAGGGAAAAAATTGTCTGGAGGTAGACAGGAAACAATTACAAGGAACTGTAAGTAAATGTCGGAAATAAAATTTTTGATCGTTAATAAAATAGTAACGTCTCGCAATTATCTGCATTATATAGTTGTGGAATCATTGCTTAGTTACTGTAAGCCTGGCAATTACGGTTTTTTTTTCAGGTTTTTAATTCGTCATTCAATCGTCTGTAATAATGAATATTATCGCATAATTATACGTTCAATTGTAATGCAAATCAAGTATTCAGAATAAAAACGTATATATGAAAATTCCCAACAACTTGTTGAACACACTTTCATTCCCATTTAATTTTAAAATCATTTAAAAACAATTTAAGTTGAATTGAATACTTACAATATGCATTGATTCTTCTGATCGCATCTCTTCCGTTCGATCTAAACTGAATTGACGTCGTAACAATTTCCCAACACGATGTTTTGGACTTAAACATTTATATTGATTGTATGGTGTACTTAGATCTTCTTCTTCTTGAATTTTACGATGTCGTCGGAAACCACACAATGAACTTGTTGAAGCACCAAGTAATGCGGCTGCAACTTCTGTCGCTGATACCGGTGTACCCAACGACATTGGTGTATCACTAGATGTACTCTTCACTATATGATAATCCGATCTATTTGTTTATAAGAAAATTATTATTCATTTTATAATCGTGTAGTGTTATAGAAATGATTAAAGAAGGAGGCTTTGTTGAATTTTTAAAAATCGACAGTCTCAACCGCATCAAGTGTTGTTTGTCTAATTATTTCTGCTGGTTTTAAAATATTTATAGATTTTGTTATTTTAATCTGCAGATTTAATCCGAAAATAATAAAATCGTAAATTCAACCGCCTACGTTGACAACACAAATAATGGAGAAATTTACATAGAATTATTGAAAATGGACAGGAAATTGAAATTTGTGGAATTATATTGACATCGATGTGTCTCACGGGAATTGCTGAATGTAAATTGGAAACTAGCTTGAATTTCCATACATTTATAGGTAGGTAGAGTAAAAATAACGTAAAATTTATATACCCAACATAAGAGGAAAATGTTAATGGAAAATGGGAAGAGAATACTTTGAAATAGATTCTACGTAGATTTTAAAATTTAACTGATTTTTTTTTGATATGAAAATCATAAAAAATTGAAAATACAATTAAAATCAGTTATTATAACAAATTGTTGTTGAGTAAAACCAAATTTAAACTTTAAAACAGTTAAATTGATGGTGGTCCAGGAAAGACGAAATGTCGCTGTGAAAATTTGCTGAATCAGTTAAAATTGTAAAAAGTTTTTGTAATATTTTTTGATATTATTGTACATAAAGGTAAGACAAAAGAAAATTCAATAGGCAACTTTTCTTCCATATTTAACTGTCCTTCTTCTATCATTTACGGGCGGTTTACGGTTTCCAAAATAGCAATGCCAAATCAGTGAACTAACCAAAAGCCTGACCATTAACAAATCAAATAGCTTTAATTGTAAAAATACACATTATTATTGTTTTTCATTCACATTTGCACGTACCTATGCAATCAATTTCCAGAGATTTGCATTTATTTATTTAAGCGTTTACAAATCAGAGTAATGAACAATAAACACAAAGGCAGGCAGGCGGCTACTCTGCCTATGGCTAGCCTCAGCCCTGCTCTTCAGTAATTCCAAGGAAGCGGTTCATTCGTGTTCGATCTTACTTGTATACTGCAGACAGAGAGCACGAGCATTCTCTGATTTTAGTTTCATTCGTTTGTTGATATTGTCGCTCTTGATATAACAACAATATTATGCCATCATTAAGGATCACCGTTGCAAGTAGCAGGATACAAATCTACATACGAAAATTCATTTGTTTTCGTCGAATATGCCCGTTGGTAAGACGTAGGTGAAAAAATGTAAAACATGAAAAAGTATGTTGAATTTTAAATAATTACATTACATTCGTTATACAAACATGCACTGAACAAAATCTGTTGTTTGTTCAAAAAATTCCATTTTAATGTTATGTAAATTTCCGCTTACAATTAGTGGCTTTAAAAGTTGAAAAATCTAATTATTCACATTTGTCTAATCACCACTACCATGAAAATAAATAACTAACACATTGAGTTTTGGACATACATAGAGTTTAACCCCCATCTAGAGTATATTGTCCATGTGATCTTCTGTAGATGGTCATCAGTTTTATTTGGTCGCATTAAAACAGCTAAAGCCAATTTGTCCCCTGGTCGTGATTATCGCTGGCGTTAGTCGAGCTGGGTCTCATTTGTTTTTTTCAACAATTTCTAAGTTTAATAAAATAAAAGCTGAAAAACTTCTTCTTACACTTGCGTCTCTATACCGCATTAAGTGGCAAAAAATTAAGTTTATATTGAACAAATCATTGATGTGAGGATAGACGGGAAGACTATCAAATACAAGTAGAATGTTTTTTTTTTCTAACCACATTCTCTATTCCGTGAGATAAGTGTTACCGAAAAATACCCAATGTTACCCAAGACTTTTTATTAACAAGTATAATCTATAGTTTGTTGATGTTTTTGAAACAGTGTAGATTCTACGATTTTTTTTGCCAGTTCTTGTAATATTAGCACACAAAAACACTGATATTATACACTCAGATTTTCTATTTGTGTTTATAATTTCATTCTAGCCACACGTTATTGTTCGATGTTTCTATTTTTGCTTCATCTGTTTTTCTACAATTCATCATTGATTTTTGTGTACATTATGTTACGGACATATTTCAATCTATTCAACCGCAACCATTGTTGTACTCAAAAACCGCTGTGTGTCCTAATTGAATCGCAAATGGGTTTGCTAGTGTTCTCAAGACAAGACCATCAATAGGAAAGCTTGTACTTTACTAAATCTTGCATCATTGACGCAATGCGTTATTTAGATCGACACAACCACATTTCCGGACTTTTTGCGTCGATTAAATCGGTTTTAAGAGCGGTTGTGTAACCGTTTTATTTTTTTTTGACTATAGCAACAGCTGAAGCCCATTTGTGACACATTTCAACATTTTTGACGTATTTGACCAATAATTTCAACTTTATCGCCAATCGAAGAATATTTTTTATTTTTGCTAGAAGTCAGGCACACTCGTAGGTATGATGGCTTTTTTCGTACCTTCTGTTTATATTTCTAGGGACACTAGGATTTCTTGCGACGGATTATGAAACGTTATTTTATTCGTAATATGGGTGAAGACCATTTCTTTAACAATAAATGGGCGTTAAAAGATATGCAATGGAAAATTTTCGAATTAAGCCCGTTCCGGCGCATCCACCATTTTTGATACAATCTGAAATTTGAGCTTATCGCTTTTTCATACAAATCAGTTCCAGCATTTAATTAAAACCAATCAGCAGACTCTATTTTTATTATTAGAACATTAATATCGTTGGTAATAGAAATAGAAATTGTTCGACCAAAAGATAAATCAGTTTAATTCAGTAGAAACACTAATCTCTTGTTTAACTTGTGCGGATATTAAAAAATAATTTCCAGAGTTAATTGTAGTATCCTTATTGTTATAAAATATAGGCTCTGTTCTTATATTAACTTCGCAATAGCAAACATTAACGTAATATAATCGCTGATGTAAGAAAATCAAGCTCTTAGAACCGAGTTTGCTCAACATTGTACAAACACAGATAAACATAACGAACTATACGTATTGAATACAATAATTTAATTGTGAATGATTATAATTCTGATGAGTAGACAATACATGGTGGATAATTAAAGAAAAATCTTACCTACTAGTTGATGTTTCATCTGTTGTCTTTATTAATGCTGAAAATTTCGAATTCTCCATTGTTTTAATAAAAGATGGATTTGGATTTGGTGATTTCGATTGATGATCATCTGTATTTGTAATCTGTTGTTGTTGTTGTCGTGAATCAAGAGGATCATTAGTAGATTCCTCTTGTTTTGTATTGTTGTTGTTTATTGATTTTGTTGGGATAATCAAGCTCTCATCTAGTCTAGAAAGTACAGGAAGTTTTCAATTATCCAACCATAGTATCATAATTTACTACTATTATAGTTTTGAAATTACCACAACTATTTTGATATAATTTAACTTACCCATGACTTTCTCTATAGAAGTAGCAGAAAATTAAACAAACAACAATCATTAATTAATTTATAAAATATTGATTGAAATGGCAACAGATGCGGGGGATAAGCTATAAAAGCGAAAAAATTAAACGACTTTTACAGAATATTAAATAAGTGATATTAAGAGAACGAAGAAAATAGAAAAAAAGCAGCTCGAGATGGAATTAGAAAGTTTTCCACTTTATATAAAGAATAACAATACAAAAAAAATGATCTAATGTTTTTATCTATCCGTTCATAAATAACGGAGTAGAATGAAAAAATTCGTTACAAGTCCTACAAGTTAACGGAAACGTTTTTAACAATTAAATTTATTACATTTATTTAATTATTTGTACGTTCTTCTATTGTGTTAGTTAACATATAATCAATATTTTTGATATCGCAGAGATTTGTACAAATTTCCTCAATATCCCTTATTTATATTCAACGCAGAAGATTTCCAACTACTTACTCTAATGGTGGTGGTGTTGGTAGTGTTTTATCGAAACCGGCTTTCCCCAATAACCAATACGTATGCATTATTCCTTTGCCTTTTATTTCAGTTGGTCCACGATATTCTAAATGATAACCGCCTGCACGTTCTAAGCGTTCTTTTGTCGTCTCCGACAGATGTATTCTCCATGCTGCTCCTATTTATGTTTTTCCACATTTTTCAATTATTCAAATCAATAAAATGAATCATTTACCAGTAGATTCCATACGAGATGCTGTATTGACAGTATCACCAAACAAACAATATCTTGGCATTGTCAATCCAACAACACCAGCACAACACGGACCGGTATGTAGACCTATGCGAAGACGTAAAGGGGTGCCCGGTAGGTGTCGTATACAAAATCGACCACTTTGATGGAGCAAATCAAGGGCCATTGTTGCGATCTATACAATGATAGATATATTTAGATATTAACGTATTGCACTAGTTAAACAATATATAAAACAGTAGTTTATAGCGTGTCTTAAACAAATAAATAAAGCCAACTGGGATTATTGATTTTATTTCAATTTGTTAATATTTTATTGCACCTAACATCGAACTAAAATATGTTATTGATCACGCAATACTCTTGTTTTTACTGTGAAATTGTCGTACGTTTGTTTGAATTATTCAATAAAGCTACTTACTTGTTCAGCATGATCAGGAACACGAACTGGTAGACCTCCGACGACCATATAAGCATCCCCTATTGTCTCAACTTTATACACATTGTAAGCATTTATTGTGGCATCAAAACATGTATATAGATCGTTGAGTAGATCAACAACTTGAAATGGTGTAGAATATGCTGATATTGTTGTGAAACCGACAATATCTGAAAAATAAATTGTAACTTCTTCGAATTCCTCCGGATCAACTGGCATTCCTAATTTTAATTTCTCCGCAACTGAACTGAAATTGAAACTTTTTCAATTATATTCGATTAATTTTAACAAAAAATAATTCAAGTCAATTTTGCACCTGGGTAGCATACGATTCAACAACTGTTCAGTTTTCTTCTTTTCAATATCTAATTGTTCAGTCCGTTCACGTATCAATTCTTCTAAATTATTCGAATATTTCTCCAACATTTGAAACATTGTATCGACAATATTGACTTTACGGCCGTGATTTAGTTTTTTGAATTGATCATGGACTGTATTGAAATCTGGTCGCATTTCAGCTTGTTCAGCCCAACATTGACGCATTATATTGATAGCTTCAGGTGGTGCGGCGCCTTTACTAACTGATGGTCGAATTAAAGGTGGTGGATGTTTGACTTTTTCGATAATTTCTAAAAGTTTATTCGAATAATTTCATTTCTAAAATTCTATTCGGCAAATAACCAACCTTCAGGTGTTAGAGCTAACATACAGAACGGTTCACCACGAACTACAACTTCTTGTAGGACAATTCCAAATGAGTATACGTCACCCGGTTGGGTGCCCTTTTTTCTTAAACTAGTATGTCGTAGCAATTCTGGCGCCGTCCATAACAATTCTAAATCAAATAGAATAATAACAATACCAAGTAATCAACAGAATCTTAGTTTACAAGGAGAATTACTAATTTAAAGGAGAAAAAACGGTTGGGAAAGTATAGAGCTTATTGTTATCTCTACACCAACATCGAAACTTCTACCCTTTACCAGAAAACAAACAGCAACAATGAAATTCCACGAATAACTTGATGTAATAATGTACCGAAAATACACAACAAAACCGGAATACAACAAAATCCATTAATAATAATAATAATAATAACATACTTGATCATTAACAAATTTTGATCGATATATTAACGAACGTTGTTCAATAACGATTTAGATGGATATAAACGTTAATTAAACGATTAAGTGTTGATGAATATCTTGTAATCATCAAATATTGATCGATCATTAACCAGATTACCATAAAATCCATCTGTGAAGCTAAGTATTTGATAAAAGCAAATTTTAATTAAAGAACTTTGTTTTGAAGAGCATTCAAACAAATCGTAAATCTTGACTTAATTTTCTATCATTACAAAAAAAATCATTGTAGTATAAGAGTGCCAAAGGATGAATCCAACGGGGGAGGGTATAATTGGATGTTAATCTCCATTGTTGAATGGACTTCCGCTCAGTGGTTATATTAGTGAACAACACTGACATGAATACTCTTTTGTGTAAAGTAATGAAACGTAACGCTGAATAAAAACAAAAATACGTAGGAGGAGGAGGTGGAAGAAGCTAAGAACATATTAGCTTTAAATATACTACAACTCAGTTGAAAAGGGTTAAAATATTCAAATACAAAAGGATACGAAAAGGTATTTTCATTATTACTTGAAATATTGTACAAGGGTTCTTTGACAGAATTGAACATAAACGAGTGAAGTAAATATTTTTGGTTTTTGTAAACATCCAAATTTCTAACGAAGTCAGTTTTTGTTCATTTGTACGCTCTAATTAAACATCTCCATGTTATAAATAGAACTTTAATTAGAAATAAAAGCACGTCAACAAATGTCTGTGTTATAAAAGTTGATTTTTATTGATTTACGTTACTGTAATCTTTACGTTTATGAACCGACAAATTGAAACGATTAATCATTTATTCTATCTCACTTTTTACTTAAAGGTAATTGCGTTATAAATATATAATGAACATGTCTGGAAGTTGTTAATGGTGATAGCGTTCTTGGTAGAAAAAGATTCTTTTATCCCGTTTAAAGCAATAAGTCATGTGTAAAGTTTTATAGAACTTTAAAGAAGAAATCTTCATAAAATAACCATCTTTTATGAAACGTATAAGTGATCATTTTAGAAATGTAGTCCTAAAAGAGGAATTATCACAATTTCAATTATTTTCAACAATTCACAAAATTTTACACAAAAACGTACAGATTTAAAAGATAATAAAGCTCATTATTGTTGCTATCGGACTTCCGTATAATTAAAATATAACCTTAATGGATTCTAACGAGCATCTACTATCTATTATATTGTACTTTACCTCTGGCAGTCTTGACAGGCGGTTGTATACCTTGAGCTTCATAAAATGCCGGTAAACCATAATCTGCAACTTTTAATACCCATCTGGCATCGATGACACAATTACGGGATGTTAAATAACCATGGACACGAATCGGTGTTGAATGAAGATATTTCATACCCTAGAAAATTTCGAGATAATTTACCTGGCGCATCCACCATTTTTAGGTTACAAAATTATAATTGAATTTATAACAATTTGATGAACTAAAGAACAAAAGATATAGAAAGCTTTGAGTTGAAAGTTAAATAATCAAATAAAAAACAAAAAGCAATAAAAGCAATTTCTTTTTTAACTTCCATTTATTCCAACACAATCTACATAGAATGATGGGGAGTTAAAGAAAAAAAAGGGGCTTCTTTTTCTGGTCCAACTGTTTTAGTGGATTTACTTTGAGACTTAGATAAATATCAATATCGAAGGGTTTCTCAAGACTTAGTCATCCTATGTATATTTCCTATTCTGTTCATCCAAATTGTTATCGATCTCCTTCTTTATAAAAATTCTCTGCAAAATTTCAACTTCACTATGTGCACGCTTCTATAATATTGCGTAAACGTAAATGTTTAAAACGTCTCTTAGTTTCAACAGAATAGTGAAACTTCACTATAGCATACTTTCAAATATCTCGTAATGGTAATGATCGTTAAAACAGAACTTTAGCGATCACAACTTCAATTTAACCGAATTTATTCGATACACAGTAATCTCTTTTATAAAGTTGGAAATCCTTCACAATTTTCCCACAATCTCTTATAACCGAAACTTTATATATTGTACGATAGAATATAACATTTACAACTCACCCGTACTAAATCAGTGAGCAAACTCAAACGAAACGACCAGTCAAGCTTGATATCATCTTGTTGAAGGACGTCCTGTAACGAGCCACGAGCACAATATTCACTAACTAAAGCCGCCCTTGGTGGTTCAGCTAAACATCCAATTAATGGATTTAAGTTTTCGTGACGTAAACCATGCAATAATACAAGTAATTCAACTGTTTTAGCTCTTAATTCAACAGCACCACCGGATGATGGTACCGGTTTCATCTGTACTAAATCTCCATTATAACGGACACGTGGATCAACAATCAATTGTTTGGCTAAATTCGGACTTGAGCCACCTCTTAACGGTGTTTTGACTGACGCACCTGAGCCTTGTAACAAGTCAGGCTTATCGACTTCAGGACCGCCGAACTCTTGTAACTGTTGTAGCCAACAACACAACATCGCTTCAATACCTTCATCTACCTGACAAAAAAAAACAACAACAATAAAATAGTGATAATAGAACTTGTAAGTGGTGCAAAATTGGCGGATGCGCCGGGTTTTTGTTTAATCAAATTTTGCAAAACACCTTGATGTGGAGCGATTTAGTTGACAATCATTGAAACATTTAAAGGGTGGTTTGATGGAAATTCAGCCGTTATGCATAAAACGACCATACATTTTTCTTTCCCATTCAAACAGAATAGAACGTTGGAGATTTAAAATCATTGGGGAATTGTTGAAAGTTCTGTCAATAGAACATGCTTTATTTTCAAATTTCCTTTACGTCTCATGACAATTTTTTCGTATTGAATAGTGACTTTCACATTTTACATTTTATAGACAAAAGAGAAAAGTGTTAACTGTACTGGAACGTTTCAATAATCTGCTAGTTTCAATTTCAGATATCCATCAGAGCTTCCAGTCGATAGAAACAGTCTGACAGTTGAATAAATTATTGAGGGAGTGGTCGAATTAGTAATTAGTTACAATGTGAAATTGGGTGTGCCTTTGAAAAAGTCTCCTGAAACTTTCAGGAGGCATTATTGGGAAAAAAAATTAATACATATTTACAGGGTTTTTTTCCCCTATGTTTGTTGTGTGTGAGTTTTAATAAACTTTTAGAATTGTGTATTGAAATTGAATTTCTTTGGACTTTGGATAATTTGGGTGGAAAGAAAAAATTATTGATACACGAGTATCGGCTTCTTTGCCAAATAGAATTCTCCAGATTTTCACCGAAAAAAAAAATAAATTGATACAAAATCCTTGGTAATAACATAAGAAAAACTGGTGATAAAATATAACAAATCTTATAGAGAAATATAGCAATGGTCTTAGATGGTAGCTAAAGGAAATAAGGGAAAATATAGTTGAATAAAACGAGATAATTTTTTTCTGTTATAAGAAATGGGGAGTATAATAAAGCGGAAGATTGTCAATGTTATTATTGGAAACAAGATCGGGAAAGTGCAATGAAGAAGAACCGAAAAGAAATTGATCCAATTCGAAATTTATTGCAAATTTTCTGGTGTTATCACTCTTTGCACACTACTTAACTTTACTACTTTTCGTAAATTGATATTAGTTTTAACGTCTAGACGTAGCTTTAACTGTTTGTTATGATGGTACAACTATTCTGAATCTATATCTGTATACTCACCCTTCGGCTATCAGCGATTTGTGGGAAGACAAAATCAGTAGCCGTTAATAAAACTTTATATGGTCCTTTTGAGATACGTTTTTTCAACAATTGATTCCTTGCAATTGCAGCAATTCCTAATAATATTGTAATTAAAAAACACGAACAACCAAATATAATTAAAATATTAATGAATTTTTCAAATTGATTTTCACAATTTTCACATTCTTCTAATTGTTTATGTTTTAAAAACCATTCATCTAAATTATCAAACACTTCACTTATCACAAAATTATCATCAATATCACTTTTATTATAAATTTCATGATAATTTGATATTGATAATAAAGGTCGGATAGTATCATCATTATGTAGATCATACAAATAAAAATCGTAACGTTTATCAATCATTGATGATGAATGGTAATGTGATACAGCTTTCCTGATATTTGTCACCTGTTAATTTTTATTAATTAAAATGTTGCAACTATTTAAAAATTAGTTACTTACCAAAGAAGTTTCAATGGTTTGACTTTGTTTTGTTGTATAAATCAATACGTAGTCTTTTGTTAAATTTCCAATATTATTCAAAACTTGAACTGATAATGATGAATTGCTCCATGTCAACAAAGTTTCTGTATTGTTGTTATTTTGACGATTGAAGATATAACGCCAAGCCAACAAGTTTGACACATCAATAAAAACCATTAACGTATTATGATCACCAGCCAGATGGAGATCATCAATTATTTCGATAACATATTTACCAATTTTGTCAGCAGGTAAACATATAACAATCACTGTCAACGTAACAAAACGATAATCAAGAAACACAAACACATTTCAAACTCACCTCTACATGAGAGTGTTTTGAAAATTTGCAATCTACTCCTTATATATTGTCTAGAAACGTTGGGATCAATTACAAGAAAATGTCGAGGGATGATTCCAATTTGACGTAAATCGATATCAATAGACTGAGATAAAGACGGCCACCATCCAGTTTCTGGAATAACATAAGAAAAAAGTTACGACGAAAATAAAACAGACACAAGAGTAGAGAGATTATGAAAACAACAGTGGTTGCGACACAACTTGATCTCTTCTACTCTAGTCGACTTGTTTTAAAACAGCAGTTAAGAACAAACAAAAGTATTTATGTAATTCGATTAATCACAACCCAGAAAAAAGGGGCATAATTTGTTTTTCTGTAAAGATAACGAAATATCGACATCAGCAGAAATTAGATTGAATCCAAGAATGGTAGAAGTCATCAATTCTCATCCTCTAATAAGTTCATCATCATACTGGGATTAGTTTTTGATAGTTTCCCACTTGATCTATATAATAGTAGGTACTCAAGCAATATAAAGGTGAGTGTGTGTGAAGTTAAACCAGTTGAATTCACCTCTTGGAGAGTTCTTGATCTTGTTTTTTCCTCCCTCTTGTGTTAGCATCAGTGCAACACAAATCTGTACAACTTTTTCCCCAAATCACGGAAGTTGTGAGTACAAGTGAAAGTTTCCTGTAAGTTATAAATGACTTCTAACAGTGACTCCCTTAAGATCGACCATCCTGAATTTTTACGGAAGTAGATTGGAGTTTACTTGAATCGAAATATACAAAATTTTCATTGTTGCTACAAGTGTTACTTCAAATAAATTGCTATAAAGGTCAAAATTGTAAATCTTTGAAACCATTACATGTGTTTCTTCTTTTACGATGATTTTTCGAATTAATTGCAAAAATTGTCGACAATATATTAGGACAGCAACCGTATATATTCCACTCGGAATGGTGCTACTTTATCTTTGTGTTTTTCAATTTTAAGAGGCAATCTAAACCATACTACACACATCGTGTGAGTAAGAGAGAGAACTGATAGTTCTTGTTGGGGGAAAGTTTCAATTTCATGTAAGATTTATTGTAGCCGACAACGTAAAGTACCAGTTTTTCCAGCTTTAAACAGACATGTCACAACACTCACGGATACAATAAAATTCAGAAAATTCCCATGGAAATTATTACGCTTTTAATTTTATTGTTGCTATTTATTTATTTTTTGTTTCAAAACAGATCATTATTTTCAAATGAATCTCTCTTTCAATGTAACAGTTTTTCCAGCAGAAAATATTACCTTGGGAATAACCTGTCTAATATGTGGAAACATTTCTCATAGCAGGAATCAAAATCAAAGTAGATTCCATCAATCATCACTAACTCAAAGTTTCGGAAGCCGTAAAGCCGACGAAACTAAAAATAACTGGCACGAGTTCCATAAATTGACAACAGTCGAACAGAGCACCGTTTTGAATCAAGATTAATTGTACTCCTACCCAACCCCATAACGTCAAAAAAAAATGTAATAATTAATATAAAAATCAGAACAATAAGTTTGTGAGAATATGAATGGGGTGGAATAAAGTCGAATTTATTTTCGTTGGGAAAAATGTGTGTTTTCATTTCACAAATCGGTGCTCGTTTTATTACACTCGTAAATATTCGCCTAGTTAGACCCTGGTAATATCAATAAAATCCAATAAACGTTTTCAGCAATTTTTTACTAATTATTGTAGTAGAAATAAAACTACATAAATGTTCGTATATTGATATGAGAATTTGTCCAACTTACGTGTAGTGATGATAGCGATCGATTTCCACTTCATATTAGCAACAATTTTTGCAAATGCCTTCGTTATGGTTTTTATTGACGGTCCTAGATGTGCACCGTAAGCCATATCCATACCCCATTCCTATATGAAAGTGAATATTAAAGGAAATATTGTTGAAACGAACAATAACAAAACTTCTATTATTACCTGGGGACAATTCCATGTTGTTAGTGAAGTGTTATAGAAATTCGATATGAAATGTGCTGAAGTACACATGTCTGCTGTCAATGAACCAACGATCGGATCACGGGTCGTTGATAATATTTGAAGTAACTTTGATGGAGTTTCACAGAAATCTATAAAAGACAGAAGGGAACAAAATTAGATTGAGTTGCAAGCTAATAGATGGGAATGTTCACATAAAAGCGACGTTCTAATTTTTCTAATGAATCACCGGAACTGTATGTTGCGTATTTATCTTTACGCTCTAGTAGAATTTTCAAGATTATAAATACGGATTAACCCTTGCGTATTTTCGAAACTCTAGCGCTACAAGAGACTTAATTACAAAGAGGAAGGAGTTATAATTTGGGTTATTTAAACAGAGTATCTGTTTACGTGAAAGTCTCACAAAATTGTGCGCTTATACTCGATTTATATTGATTTAGACGACTTGACTTTAAAACTTCCAATAGATTTCGCTGTCATTTTATTGCAGTAAATCTGATAGAGTTGAAAAAATCTAGAAATTCTGCTACGGTAGACTCGTTTTCTTAAATCGGTCTTCGTTATTTCAGCTAACAATTATCAGATTAGCCGGATAGACGATTTTCAGCTGCAGGTATACACAAGCACATCTCTTATGGGTTACTGCCTCGTTCTAACAGTTGCCAATTCTATTTTTCTCTGTGTTTCAACCATTTTTAATAAATTTCGTTATCTGTTGACCAAGACACTGAACGTGGACCGGTTAAGAGGAAGTCAACTGTACATGACACTGGAAACTTTCAAGAGTACTTTTAGTAGAAGGAAGAGTTATGGAATTGATGAGCTCTTAAAGCGTTGTGATCTGTAAAAAGTTAACAATTCCAGAACGGACAAATTTGGTTTAAATCTATCAATAAGAAATGTTGAATTCCGATAGACTGAGTTTAGTTATTGTGGAAATTAATCAAAAGTATTTTTCTCAAGTTCTCGTGTGGTAAATTATAAAAGTTTTGCTACAACTTTGTTAAATTATATTTAAACTTTCTATATAGAATTGTACTTTTATTGATTTCAATAGAAGATACAGTTACTATTATTATATAAAACAAAAAAAAAACAGGGATCCCCTTGTTTATTATCGATAGATGTGTTTGCTTTTCTTCTGATCGGCGTATCTAAATTATTACAACAACAATAGTAGCGTAATCTATAAATCCATTATGATATCAAATATCATATTGCGTAGAGCATCATTTTTCCAATAAATATCCACCTGTTATTTAATTAAAATAAAATCATTACGTTGCTAAACAATATCTTGAAAAGTCTAGACGTATAAAACACTCACAATTATTAAATCCTTATTTGAGTTTCAAACGGTAAACATCTCCATTAAAAACGTAAAAAAAATTAATAAGTAATGTCTCTACTAAAGAACGGATGTTTTAACATCGAAATAAGACTATTTAAGCGTTAGAGGATGTAAGCATGCCGCTCTCTCATTAACATTATTGTTGTCTCGCACGTTTTAGTAGGTAAACACCTGTTTTTTACGTTATTATTTATCACCCAAACACCAACATCTTGATTTCTTTGTTATAAATTGAAAATGCTGTTTCCTTGTACACTAGCAGACTATAAATTGATCATAAAAAACACCTTCTACTGTATTACTACCATGATTATGTTCCCTTTTCGTTTTTATGTTGAAAACTTGATTTTTATTAAAATAAAATTAATAGCACAAACCAAATGAATTATGTCAAATCTCGTATGATTGATGAGTTTACTACGTTAAGATGATCTTTCAAAACTTTACTTAAACTAGCAATTATCTTTTAAATTCAGTTGACGTTTTCGTGTTTGTTATTACAAATAGTCGTTCCACAAAAACCGATCAATATTTGAATTAATTTGCAGATTTTCAAGTAATTATTCGAAGGAAAAATACACACACACACCCAGATGTGCAGAATTTCAGATAAAATCAACAATTTTCTTGTGATGCTTGTTGAGATACGGTGTAATATTGAGAGATTTGCTCCATTTACAGCCTACATAATCACAAAAGCTAATTATAAACACGAACACTTGATACGACGACAGAAATTTAATTGAATCGTTAGTTTGACGATAATTGCACTGTGAATTTCATAACATAATTATCGAGAATATGACAAAACGAAAATTGAATAAAGATAGAATGGAAAGAAATTCAAATTTGTCGATATTCAAACAAACGATAGATCCATCAATGATAATCACATCAATTTTCAATTTATTGTTGAATTATACACACAGTAGATGTTTTATTTTGTAATAATTTCGTTTATTTGTTTATCTATTTGTTTCTTGTTATACAGGTTTTTTTTTCTGTTTTGTTTTATAAACTTTTGATCTGTTATTGGCAATTCCTTCTGTTTTATTATCTTGTTTTATTTCGACAATATTTATAGACGTATATTTTTTTATATTATTATTATTATTATTGTTGTTGTCAACAATATAAAAACGAAAGGCATATTAAATCTATTTTAAGAGAAACAATATCGATTAAACAAAATTTAAAGAGATAAAAATGACAGAACATGTAAATGTGCTCACCCGGCGCCTCCACCATTTCCACTTTATTTAAATAAAATAAATCTGGATTTTCCTTGAATTTACCCACATAATCTCCATATCAACAACTAGCAAAACACAACGTTTCTAGAAACAGTCCAACCCAAATAAGAATTTGCAACCAGTTATTACTACTTGGTTAGTTCTTTTTTGTTTAGTTTTATCAGTTAAATACTACATATTTTGGAACGCTTACTGATTTAAATTTAATCTTTCTGTACTTATTATTAGGTTGTATATATTGAAAATTTGCGGATTACAGATAAATTCCTCGATGTTTGTTATCTTGTTGTGTTTTGCTGATATTTTATCAAAAACAAGGATACTGTGTGCAAAATTATCATTGTCAATACAAAAATAAAACATGGGTAGTCTATTTTAAACAAACCACGATCGCTTGAATTAATTTTGAACAGTTAGAATTGATAAAGAATAAAATTAACGTTTACCCGGCGCATCCACCATTTTCACCTCTTTTTTTTAAATAAAATCTATTTGTATCTTTTTTTTTAATTTAACTAGTTGTATGGTATTTTCATTAGCATTCAGCAGAGTTGACTTTGAAATTAGTTGCAATAAAATGGTTAGACATGTGTCAAGAAGAATAGTTTATAGCTGCAAAGTTCAGCATTTGTAGAGTTTTCACTTTTTCTCACATTCGGTCCCATATAAACTACTCCACAGAAGTTAAGGAACATGGGGGAATTATAAATATTCTGTTCATCTATTATAACAAGCTGTTGACTTAATAAATGAAAGAAATTTATGTAGCATTCTATACTGATACGTTATCATGAAACAAAAGATATTATCATATCATCTTGTCATCACCCTAAAGCTGAACTTACCAGAGCAGTGTGGTGGTCTCACAGAAAAGCACGTTTCTGTGATGATTAACTTGTGTGCTAGTGTTAGAAATCGGCTCATTTGAGTGTTTAACGAAACAGGTACTGTGTTAGAACGTCCATTGTATTGCTGCGTCAAAAAGAATCACTGAGGCACAGGTTAAATTTGAAACATTTGCACAGCGGCAATCATGTATCTATCTACTTCAACGCCTTTAAGAAGCTACAGGGGTAGAGGCTTCAATCGAAATTTTCGGAACGCGATTATACGTCTACCGAGACATCTTTCTCTTACTCCCGTGGATAGAAGGATGAGATTGTAGTGGTCAAGGCAATATACAAATTGGAATGAGAAATGGTAAATGGTTCTCTTCACTGATTAATCCAGGTATGGAAACTATTCAGATAGAACTGCACCACAAATCGCAATACACCAACGCCAATTTTTGATAGAGAATCTGTTACAATATACTAGACCTTAACGTACTGTAGGGTACCATGAATGCTTAAGTTTAACGTGAAAATGTCGTTGATTCTTCATTTCATGCCGTTATTAGTGATAGCTTTCGTTTTTTAGATGATAACGCTAGACCGCACATAGCTGTTATAGTGTTGACTACCTTATAATTGAATGGAGTGCCACATTTACCTTCACAACCTAAAACGCTGGATTTGAATTGCATATAACATGTATGGGGCATACTACAGTCGCGTTTCGGTGCATACTAATCACGGTCTGATACATTATGTTGAGGGTAAGATACTATGAGTATCAGCAAATAATGTAACAGAGCGATTTTAGAATTATTCCAAGAGGATGATAAGAACTTAAGTGTTGCAGTATAACAGACAGTTTTTCCTAGTCTGCTATCATTTTTGGTTTCGACAACATTTATCAAAATAAGCGCTTCGTACGGGATTTATCTTTATAAAACATAAAAATAAAGCATTTGATGTCTAGTGTAAGTGAATCAAATCGATTTATGCAAATTTTAAAAAGCTAAAAGCAACGGAAATGGAATACTCTTAAAACAGCGTTTTCACTTTGCTGAAATTATATATTTCTTTTTCCAATTATTACGCTACGAATATTGACAAATTTGAATTATTTCAGAGCTAATTCCTCAATTATTGATAATAATTTTGGAATTACATGTAAATTATCGATTCTACTATATAGTTTTATAAATAAGGCTTATCGTCGATAATATAGAAACTAAGATCGGTTAAATTGCCCAGCGCCTCCACCATTTATATAAAATTTAACGACTTCCTCTGCTTTCTACCTGTAGTAGTTTATTTTCAGTCAGAAAGAGACGATGTTAAATATTCCTCAACTCTGATAAGAATGCAAGTCAGTTTTCGTTAGTTAGAAATTGTGTACGAATAGTTTGCTGAAATAACACTTATTTTCTTTTTTAAATTATCACATTGTGAATATTAACGAATCAGGACTATTTTAAAGTTAATTAAACAAATATTGGAATTCAATCTTGTAATCTGGTTGTATTATCAAAAATAAAAGTTCTGTGATCAAAATTATTAATTTTTAAAGAGAGACTGACAATGAAGAAATTTTCCATTTGCCTGGCGCGTCCACCATTTTACTTTGTAATTTAAAAAACCTGTTTTAATCTATACTTATAATCTGCAGTAGTTTCATTCACTTACAGCAAACTTGACTTTGATATCTATAGCAAAGAAAATAGTTTTACAGCAGAAAATACTTTTTCTATTCTTTTTTAACGAAAATTCAACGGTTCCCCTTTCTCACTACCTGCACCACTTTAGTGTCGATCGTTTCATATGTTTATGAAATTAGGGGTTGGAAGAAAGTTATCTTTACAGGTGGTAAATTACTCGATTGTTATCAATTTCAAAATCAAAGAAATATTGACAAATAAAAACATTCCAACTTTTACAATAATTCAACACTACCGTTAATAACACAAGCATAAAACAGATAACGTTTATTTCAGGTGAATTGGAGGGATTTATTCAAATTTAAGACAATTAAAAGCTAAAGCGCTTTCACATTGTTGAAATTGTTCTCAAATTTTTCTCTTAAACTTTTCAGTTTTGAATAATAACAAATTAGAAAGGCAAATTGTCAGTTGGACAAGTTTTCTTATCGTGTCTCGTATCGACGATAAAAAGATTCTAAGGAGTTATATATTGCTGAAAAATATACAACATCCACAATTCTGTACATACAATAAAAAATACTCTTAACTAATCAAAATGCTTCTACAGATATTTCAGTTCAGGTAAAAGTTAAAGTGCTTCTAGTTTCGTCGAAATTTGCCAAAATGTGTTCTGTACAAGATTACCGTTAACAATACAAGCATAAGCATATAACGTTTAACTGAATCAAATCGATTTATCAAAATTTGAAAGAGTTTAAAGCGATATAAATGAAATACTCTTCAGATATCGTTTTCACTGACTTCAACTTTTGTTGAAATAAAATTCTATTTTTTTCTAAATAACAAGTGAATAAATGGTCTTTTTGTAAATCAACTGAAATCGTTTGAATGATTTCTAAAGAGTTTTAGAATTGACAAAAGAGAATGCCCGGCGCATCCACCATTTCCCCACTTGAAACTGAATTTCACCTTTATGTGATCTGAATATTGAAAAATAATAATGGATCAAATCTACTTTAAAACTGATTGAACAAATATTGATAAAAATGCAACCACCCCCCTAACATAGGGGGTGGGAAACGACCTTCAATTCTAATTTACTTTAAATTCTACGAAGCACTACAACCTATTTATTGATCAATAATATTTTGTTAGAAATTACATGCACGTGAAATTTACATGAAATCCTCTGAAGGTTACGATTCATATAAACAACAACTAGACTAGCGATAAACTTTTATCAAAATAGTAAAAAAAAAGAAACTGTATTATTGTTGGAAATTATTGTGTGATTCTTTTGTTTTCTCTGGTGGATAATTAATGAAATAACATCAAATTGTGTAGAAAACTATTGTCTCATCATTTTATTATTTCAATTTATTTGAATTAAATCTTTTTGTGAATCAGTTAGAGGTCTGATTTATTATCAGAACAATTTGATTAATAAAACCAAACACAATTATTGTAAACGTTAGTTTAGCATATATTTGAATAATCGATCGTGTCTATGTCTATATATGTTAATAGAACATATAGAAATCAATTTCGTGATAAGATTGTAGAATTACATTTCAATACAATTTGGTAATAATCAAATATTTGAACAAGAAATCAATTGAAAAGAAAAATATGTCGTTTTATAGAAATCAATCGATTGTTAAATTTTTAAATTGAAATTTTCCTATCTATTATATCAGTAATAATGTCGTAGATTTCACCCATTAATTTTCATGAGGAATTGATATACACGAAACTCGTATTGAAATTTTAATCAATTCAAAAATTAATGTAGCGTAAACATTTGAATATTTGATACTTTTTCGTATTTTAAAACAATAATATTATCCAAATTCTGCTAATAATCCATATTCGACAAGTGATAAGCGTATAATTCACAAAAACACACGTCAATCAAAGCTATCTGAATTTATAAAGCGATTTGGTACGATAATTAAAAGAGACGCATCCACCAATATTACATCAAACCCTCAACTCTATTAGATAAAAGTTTAAGCAATTTTTTTTATTCGATTTTCCAATTTACCTTCAGGTGGTAGAATCTTTAAACTAACATTAGTTAGTTCTTGATCGATATAGTCCATGTTGATCGGATAATAGCATAGTTCAGATAAGATAAGTAATGGTATTTCAGTGGATGCCACAAGGGCGCAGGCCAACAACTCTAACAATAACAGCAGGCGGCCTGCCATGGCGCCGTCTTCAGCGCACCATGGTACATGTTGGTCTCAATAGCATCATGACTTCAATAAATTCATGTCAATGGTGGATTCCATAAGAAAAACATCATCTTTGTTTCAATTAATCTGTAAACGAAACAAAAAAAAATACAGATTTAATCAATAGTTTTGAGAATAATAGGAGAAGCCTTGAAAGTTTGTCGATGCGAGTGTGTAGAGATTATAGTGTTAAATTTAAATAAATAAAGGATTTTCGTTGTTTTTTCGGCGAACGAAAATAGACCGATTTTGGGATATTTATGCGTCAGATTTACCGAACGTTTCGCTTTTTGAAAACAACAAGAAAAACAACAAAACCAACGCAATTTCTTAGAAATTTCTACACACACCCACACTAGGAGTTTCGTTATCGTACAAATTTTCTGTTTGTATTATCATCGACTAATCATACAATATTTACGTTCATCTGATATGAATAATCAACTAATGTTAAAATAGAGAAATGGGCAACATCCAAACAATACGTAGTCTATTTTTGCTACTCATACAAGTTTTAGTCGAAAGTTTGTTGTTTCTAGGACAGTAATTTGATTTGGGGTTAAGCTATCTCGTCCATCTTGTCCGAATTCAGTTCAATTTGTACCAATTCATCCTCTGTGTGTGTTTGTGTGCGTGTGTGTTTATTTTTTATTTTCAAACACTTCACAATACACCGAAAGAACAAACTAGTTTTCAACGTGAAAATTTCGGTCTTACAATCCTGACAATCATTGTGGCAATTCACAACATTGTGGAAATTACGTACCGAAAACTATCTAGATGTGTGTCACGTTAAACATACATTTTGGCTCTCGAGAGCTACAGCTTTAGATTAAATTAATTTCAAGATCCTCGACCAGACTTATTGTATCTTGTTTAGTACAGAACCACAACAATTGTCAGATGGTCGGCTTTGTACAAGATAAATTCCAAAGAGCAATCCCTATTATTTCAGTTTGGTAGGGTATTATTTCTAGTGAAATGGAATGTAGTTGAATTAAGTCAAATCAATAACAATTCATTTATTGATTTGTTATTGTTTGTAGAAATTTAGAAAGTTTACGAATTGAATAATTGGAGAAATCAACAACTGGTAGATTGAATTTTGTATAAATATCGGATCATTACAGATTTTACGATTAAAACACAAATAAAAATCAACGAAATTGCTACTTTTATGGTAAAAAGTACAGTTGTAAAGTACTAAAACATTCTTATTGCTGCTGAAACTATAATCTTTGCCAAATCTACGCTTTTTTGGATAAGTCTGATAGACAACTTGAATCGTTGACTCATTTCTTAACCAGCAAAAAAATTAAACCAAGCAACAACAAATAGTAAATGGTTAACCCGAGGATATATTCAGAAGTTAAGCTTTGACTTTGTGAAAGTTTGTCGAGGGGAACAGAGTATTAGCAAAACTAATAGTTAACATCTTTGAAATTGTGATTTTGCCAAATCTACCAAAGAAATTCAAATTCAAATGAACAACAGGTTTAAAATTTATGAAGAGCCAAAATATGAACTAAAACCTGTAATGACAGTGAATGACTGGAAAATGGCCAAAAATATGGAATAAATTCATTGGAGAAGTTGAACTTGATCTTTAATAAACCTCTGATTTAAGTCTATAGGTTGAGTACGGAAACAACAACAACAACAACAACAAAGTGATTGTAGAGAATTTGTTTCGTTTAGATTTATCAGAATCGATAACAATTCAAGCCGAACTTGAGAGGCTGTGGATAATGTAAAATCCGGCAGATTTAGAGGATACACAGTCCTCATTAAAATTGTATCCTAATTTAATGATTTTCAACTTTACCCTCTGTGTAGTTGTTAACGAAACTTTAAATCAACTCTAAATACATCCCAAAGAGACTCACGCCAATATGATCTTTCGATAATTAGTGAACAAAGTAAAAGGAAATTATTAAAAATGTAGCGAAAAGTAGAGAGATGGGACTGTTGTTAATGAAATGAGAGATCAAAAATGGAACAGTGATTTCCCTTAAGAATAACATAAATATGATAATTCAAATCTGAAATGGATTCAAATCAAAGTTTGTCAGTGAAGACAGGTGGAAGGCGTTGAAACAGAAAAAAATAAAAATGGAAAAAAGCGGATAATGCTGCCCATGTTTTATTAAAATAAATCCTTTAAATGGACGAATAAAAGTGTAAAACCGGACAAATTAGATTTGTTCGTTAATTAAACCAAATAATTAATTTAAATTCGCCTGTCTTTTTTTTCCTACCTGCAGCTATTAAATTTCAGTTTTAATTGAAATCACGTATGTAGCAAATTTCAATTAAATTTAATTTAATTCCGTAGGAAAGTTGGTAAGAAACTTCTATCTACCTATATTTTCTAATTAATTTTAATCCAATCAATTCTAATTAATTTAATAAATTTTATTACCTGTTTATTCTACAATTTTTGATATGTTTATGGTGTTACTTCTATTTACGTTGTCGCGACTCAACTTTTTTTTAACGCTCCGATAGACTTCTTCTATCGCCAAATTAAATCTTTCCAATAGATAATTTAATTTTTAACAAAGATCAACTTTAATCAATTTGTTTTTGTGTGAAAATATATTTTTTTTACGTTCGATTTTGCTAATTTTCAAAATTTGAATATAATTGAAAGTTTCTATAAAACACGTTCAACGTTAGATTATTCGGTGATGTTTAGAAATATATAACGTCTGTAATGTTAGACAGTTTCCCGTATACTGGAAAATTGTGCAAAAGCCTGGGATGACGGCGCCTCGCCAAAGAGCAGTGACGCCTGGACCGGCCTCATCGATCGCATCATCCACATTCCATATTTCTCTCTCTATATACACATTCTATTTATGTGTTATGTTAATCAGTGGTTTGACCATTAAAGAGACACAGTATTGCGAGTTAATTAATCTAAAAGATCAAAATGATGAAGACGCAGTACGAGATTGAAAACTTCATGTGGTACAACTGTTATCTTCTTTTGGTGGTGAAGTCTGGCTGTCATTTCCCTATTGTAAACTCTACTAAACATATAAGCAAACAAAACTTCGCTAACCTAGGAGTTGTTGAAAACTTGCATTAATTCAGCAAATTTTTGTATAACTACCTATATGAAAAGCAACTTTGATTTATAGACAAATTTCAACCTGGAAACTGCCATCAAGAAATGCAGCTTCTTCGAAACTTTCTTTAGACGTTAAAACAGTAAGACAAAAGTTAACATAATTGTAAACACTTTACTAGAGAGCTTTTTCCAAGGATCGTGAATAAGTCCCACTAGAACATTTTAGTGTTACCATTTATTTATTTGGCACATACAATCCAATTATTTACTTTTTTATCTGTAATAATTGTAATTATAATCGGAAAAACTGGAAAAACACACGTCCTTTTTCGGAAACTTTCAGATTTGCGTCTGGCCAGCTAATTTTTGAAATTCCCGCCTTACTTGCATATTTGACAAACACTTTAAATCAAAACCATTAAAATCAAATTTACAAATACTGTTCAGCAGCATTCGGTAAGTATTACATCCACCACTAATTCGCTTACAGATTTTTTTTGATTTTTATCATCTTTTTTAATTAAATAAAGTTAATTATTTTGCACCGGTACGTTTGTCGTAGCTTCTAACATCTGAAATTTCAAAAATGCGCGCTTTTTCGTAAAAACTTATTAAAAAATCCAGTTATTATCTACTACTAAAACAGCATATTCTAAATAATTGTAAATTAATTTATTTATAAATAATTTATTTGTATATAAGTGTATTTAATATAAACAATTTGTTAAATTGTGCAATTTTTAGTTGAACTACCCTCTAATAGATGGTGCTGTATGATGGTTATCTTTCGAAAATTCATTTGTCACACACATACATACACAAACATACGTCCACAAGCAGGAGAACAACGTTTTGTCTGTCGGTTAGTGCATTATGGATTTTATAAAATCGTAAATAGATCTATCTAGTAAGTTGAAGATACCATTTTGTAAGTAAATCAAAATAATAAATTTAAATATAAACAGAATTCTTATATTTCCGTTTTGTTTTAAATTATTTTTGTTTAATATATAAAGACCTAGTTGAAACTGGTTTTGTGGATTTTTTAGTTGTGTGAATTGGATTTTTTTTAGTTCTTTAAACACACACACAGACACACTATACATATACACATTTACATGTATATACACAATACATACAAGTAAGGGCAGCCTTGTTGCAAAATTGACAGTATTTTATCGGAAATTTGTTTTTTGTTTTAATTTTTTCAATTAAAAATTTGTTAATTCTGATTATTTTTGTAATATCAATTGTGATAAGAAGGCGATAATCTGTTTGTCTTTACTAAAGGTTTGTAAGAAAGTCGATGTATCCGTGGTGGTATTTCATTGTCTGTGTGTGTGTGTGTGTGTTTGTATGTGAGTGAGTGTCTATCTCCTTGATAGTCTAATTGCATTCTGATATTAATATTTTAAGCCTTTTTGCCATTGGATTTTCCTCTAAATGATCAATTATTCCTTGATATTTCATTTGAAAAATCTCCACCATCAAGTAGGCTACAAATCATTAATTCTCAATTGTTTATTTACACAGTCTACTAAGATGAGTCAGTTTGAATGATTTGATTGGTCCTAAGATTAGCAAAATTTTTGTGCAGTGACATCAAAAGAAAAAAAAAATTATTCAATTCTAATTGTGGTTTATTTCCAGTTTGAAACGAACAAAACAAGTGGAAAATTATTGAAAAATCTAAACAACCAATCGCCCCTTTGTCATCATCATTATCATTGGAGAGAATACGATTTTCTTTAATAAACAAATTAAAATAGGGAATGAGTGTCACTGGTGGTAAGTGGAGGTGCCTGGAACGTTTCGTCTATGGCAGATCATCCAGCTAATTTGATTGCTGGTGCCAGCACGAGCCGCCGTAAGCGTGTGCTGCCGCCACCATTACCATCCCCATCATCATCATCATCATCACAACAAGAACAACAACAACAAACAACTACAAAACGTCCAAGGACTTTACAAGACATACAAGATACAACAATAATTGATAAATATCCACAATATAAAAGAAAAACTAAAAGTGTAAGTTTGGAGAAGAATTACACAATATTATGTTAAATCGTATTTAAATGGGAAATTGATGGAAATTTTACAATCTTATTAATGAAATTTTGTTATTAATTCAAGAGGAAAAAATGTAGAAACATAACCTCATTTTTTCCATTTTAGATTTGCTTTATCAAAGATGGCTATTCATATTTTTTTCTTCAATTGTTTTTTTTTGCTATAACTAAAAATATAACCTCTATTTTGAAAATATCTTTATAAAAAAAATTATAATAATTCGCGATTTGTTTCTAATTAATTGTGATAACATTTATACATTTTTTACATAATTTCGATTATATTTATCTTATTAATAATACAAGAAAATTTTCAAGAATGTATTTTTGGTATCAATTTGCATTGTTTTCTTATTGTTATCAAAAATTGTAAAGAATTCTAATCGTCAAGGTTTTATAATTGTTAACACTCGTAGTATTAGGTGTGATTTTAATGTTTTATTTTCAGTTCTTTTCCTAATTAACGAGTTGCAATTATACGGTTTTCTTAACCTCAATTTTGGAGGTTTTTCTTTTTGTTTGTTTTTTAAGAAGGCCCAGGCTTTTTTATTAAAATAAAATAGTTGAAATAGTTCTGGTTGCTATAGTGTTGCTTCAAGGCTTTCATATGTCAATAATCTATTGTTATGGAAAAATAGCTATTTTTTCTCCTTTAAATCTATTTTTTTTTTTGTAGTTATCAGCTGATATTAACGAATCAGTACCAAGAAAATCACGAATCCGTGGTAATTTTCTTAGTCCATCAACATCATCATCAACTACTAGAAAAAGTTGTGTTACATCAACCAATTTAAAAATAACTGAAAATTCAAGATCATCGCGATCACATCCAAATTTAATTACAACAGAATCAACAATTATTAATCGTGAATTATTGGGTAGAAGAAAGATAAAGAATCAATCATTATCAAATAATTTAGAGAATTCATCATCATCATCATCAAAAGCTAGTACTTCAAAATCAATAATAACAGCCCCTCCTCAACCACCACCATCATCATCATCATCATCAGCTTCATCTACAACATCATCATCATCATCATCAACAACATCATCATCATCAACAACATCAACAACAACATCATCAAAATCATCAAAAATACCAACCATTATTAATTCAACAACATTTAAACATAAATTGAAAAGACGACGAAAAAATTCAAGTTCACCAGAATCATCATCAAAATCAAGTACTAGTAGTCGAACGTACAACAGTGATAAACTTTTAATCAAGTAATATTTATTTATTTATTTATTATTATTATTATTTTTATTGATTAGATTATCAAATTTTAGATATAAACTCAATTATAACAATTCATCGAGATCATCTGATAATTTGAAAACAGAACATTATCGTAGAAATAAGAGTGATTCAAATTTCAATAATAATAACAATAACAATAATAATCATAATAATAGAGTAAGGGATAGCAACAAAAGATCAAGGAGTTCATATACGAACAGTGAACCATCATCGTCAACATCGACAATCAGACAACAACAACAACAACAACCAACGGCAAATTTACACAAATATCCATTACGTAGTCAAACTAGAAATTTTGATAGTTCGTTAACAAGTGAATTGAAATTATCAACAAGATCTGAACGTGGTGGTGGACGACGTGGATTTGTAGCACTGGGGGCAGCTAATAGTCATACAACGAATCGTGTAGAGGACGAGCCATCTCGTTTAACACGAAGTGGTGCAGTGCTGAGACGTAGCACACGCAATAGTAAAGGTTTGTTTTATTCTTCATTTTGTTTTAATAATTCCATTGACATTTCATCAACCGTACAATATTATCGATAAATTTGAAATTAGTCCCTTATCAATTATAATTTTTTTGTATTTAAATATGGAGCACAATTGTCATATAATAAATTTTCTTAATCAATCTGTCAAAAAAGGTTAGATAATATTTTATAAAATAATGTTGCGTAGATGCTTGATTTTAATTGTTTGTTTTTTTTTTTAATTTTAGGGCACAGCTCAACAACAACGGGTTCCTGTGCTAGTTCAAGTGGGGCAAGTGGCAGCGGCAGCAGCTCAAGACGAGCAGCTAGGCAGCATAAAGTAGGGGCAGCCGCCGCTCCGGCACTTTTAACAGCCCCTGCAACAAACGCTGCCGCCGCCATGGCCGCCGATCAGCCAGAAATGCCCAATAATAACGGCCTATCTGGTAAGTTATTGTATGATTTTTTTTTTTTACAATTGTTTGATTTAATAATGTGATTTTTTTTTTAGCATCAGAGGAACCACCATCACCTCAAGAAGCAACACAAGCTGTACCACCAGCTAGTGGTCCATCTGGTCCGGGAGCTGATTCAGAAAGTGATGATAGTGAAGTTGGACGTTTACAAGCTTTATTAGAAGCACGTGGTTTACCACCACATTTATTTGGTGCATTAGGACCAAGAATGCAACATCTTTTACATAGAAGTATGGGTTCAAATAGTTGTAAGTTGCTTTTCTTTTTTTGTTTTTTTAAATATAGAAGTGGTTCTAATTTTGAATATGTTTTTCTAGCTGTAGCTAGAGCACAAGCTCTTTTACCTGGTTTACAAGCTACTGGTGATGAAGGCCAACAACTTCAAGCTGTTATTGAAATGTGTCAAGTTTTAGTGATGGGTAATGAAGAGATTTTAACAGGATTCCCTGTAAAACAAGTTGTTCCAGCTTTAATTAATTTATTAGGAATGGAACATAATTTTGATATTGTAAGTAGAATATCGATTTCTTGTAATAATAACAGGCGATAAAACATTTTGTGATGTTTTCTTTTAATTATAAAACATCATTTCGACTTTAAGCCTAAAATAAACGTAACACAATTCAGGTGCAATCAATTGTTGAGCTTGAATCGATTGTGTATGTTATTGTGTACAAATTATCAAAACTAAAATTTGGTTGTTTTAATTGTTTATAGATGAATCATGCTTGTCGTGCATTGACATATATGATGGAAGCCCTTCCACGATCATCTGCTGTCGTAGTAGATGCAGTGCCTGTATTTTTAGAGAAATTACAAGTGATTCAATGTATGGATGTTGCCGAACAATCACTAACAGCCTTAGATATGTTATCAAGACGCCATGCCAAAGCAATTCTTCAAGCGGTATAATAAGATTTTATTTAATCAAATTCGATTAATTAATTTTTTTTCTGTTTGTTTGTTTATAGCGTGGTGTATCAGCATGTTTAATGTATTTAGATTTCTTCTCGATTAATGCTCAACGTAATGCACTTTCAATTACTGCAAATTGTTGTTTGAATTTAACATCAGAAGAATTTCAATATGTTCAAGAATCATTGCCATTATTAGCAAATCGTTTAACACAACAAGATAAAAAGTGTGTAGAAAGTGTATGTTTAGCATTTTCACGATTAGTTGATAGTTTTCAATTGGAACCATCACGTTTACAAGAAATTGCCAGTACAGAATTATTAACAAATTTACAACAATTATTAGTTGTTACACCACCAGTTATAAGTACAGGAACATTTATAACAGTGTTACGTATGTTATCAGTGATGTGTGCTAATTGTCCTGATTTAGCTTTAACATTATTAAAACAAAATATTGCTGAAACATTATTATATTTATTAATTGGTACAGCTGAAGTTAATCAAGATGATGTTGAATTAATACCAAGACAACCACAAGAACAATTTGAAATTACAGCATTAATTGGTGAATTAATGCCAAAATTACCAACAGATGGTATATTTGCTGTTGATGCATTATTAGAACGTCCATCAAATATTGCAAAAGATCAACCAATATGGCAATGGCGTGATGATCGTGGTTTATGGCATGCTTATGGTGCTGTTGATTCACGTATTATTGAAGCAGCCCATTTAAATGGTGATGATGAAGTTAGTTTAAATACATTAGGTCGTATATATACAATTGATTTTCATTCAATGCAACAAATTAATGAAAATACAGGTACATCAAGACCTGTACAACGTCGTTTTACACCAACTAGTATACAATCAACACCAACAGAACCAACACATTCAACACCACGACCATCATCATCGAATCGTGATGCACGTGTTGCATGTTTACGTGAAGAACGTGGTTTGGCTGCTG
This sequence comes from Lydus trimaculatus, assembly GCA_037414755.1. Taxonomy (NCBI): domain Eukaryota; kingdom Metazoa; phylum Arthropoda; class Insecta; order Coleoptera; family Meloidae; genus Lydus; species Lydus trimaculatus. The sequence continues at coordinate 35,996 of JAZBGY010000208.1, read as the reverse complement.
CATTTATACGTTCATTATTTTCGGTTTTATATGAAGTTTATTCATCAAGTGCTGGTCCAGCTGTACGTTGTAAATGTTTAAAAGCATTATTACGAATGGTGTATTATGCCAGTCCTGAATTATTAAAAGATGTTTTAAAAAATCAAATTGTTAGTAGTCATATAGCTGGTATGATGGCATCTAGTGATTTACGTATTGTCGTTGGTGCCTTACAAATGGCCGAAATCTTAATGAATAAATTACCGGATGAATTTGGTGTACATTTTCGTCGTGAAGGTGTTATACATCAAATCAATCGTTTAGCTGATCCTGATATACCATTAGGTGTTAGTCCACCAAAATCCAGTTGTAGTTCAGCATCATTCTCATCAACAATACATGATTCGCAACCTGGAACATCAACAGCAGCAGCAGCACAACATTATACTTCAAATAGTCAAATACCAAATGGTTCAGCTACAAATACACCAGTAACAAAAGTAGCTTATCAAACAGTAGCGGCAGCAGCAGCTGCAGCTTCTGCTACTATTGCTGCTGCAGCAACAACAACAACTACAACAACAGGAGTAACACCAACATCAACAGATACACAACGTGTTCAAGAATCTGATACACGATCACCTAGTCCATCACATGTACGTCTTGGTGATGTATTAAAACGGAAACGTGCTGCTAAACGTGCTAGTACATCGGGACGTTCAAAAACACGTCATGAAGATTTACCAATTTCACCATCATTAATGCAAGATTTATTTTCAAAAGCAGCATCATTAGGTAGTAATAATTCAACACCAAGTAATTCATCATCAAGACAACGTTATTTTGGTAGTAGTTCAAAAACAAGTTTCTTACAAAGTTTAAATCCAGCTAGATGGGGACGTGCTGTAAATACATCTCATAGTAATTATAATAAAGATAGTTTAAATAATTTATCGAAATCAGCATCAAATTCTCATATCACAGCTGGTAATCGTGAAAAGGCTCGTACTTGGGTTCGGGAACAAGTGAGTTATCAATTTTTTTAATAAATATATTTTTTTAGAATTAAAATTTGATTTTTAAAATTTTTGTAGGCAACGAAATTTATTGAAACTTATTCAGCAAATGAAGAAGATCATCATCCAGCAACAAATGTTATAACACGTTTAAAATCAGCAATTGATAAATTATCAACAATACAATGTGCTGAAGCATTATTAGATTTACGTGAAATTTTAATTGAATCAGATGTATCACCATTTGAAGTGAATCATTCAGGTTTAATTAAATCATTATTAATTTATTTAGCTGAAATTGATGGACCATTTGAACGTGATCAACGTTTACGTATTATGTTAAATGTTTTTGCTAATTGTCCATTAAATTCTGATGTTACTTATATTGATAATATAAATTCATTATGGATGAGTGCATTAGTTGCTAAATTAAATGGTTGTGTATCACAATTGGAACAATTCCCTGTTAAAGTACATGATTTACCAGCTAGTTCTGGTGCTGGACGGGGTGGTACTAGTGCTCTTAAATTTTTCAATACACATCAGTTGAAGGTAATATAATTTTTAAAAAAAGAGAAGAAAGATAACATTATTTTTATTTAATAAATTTCAGTGCAATTTACAAAGACATCCAGACTGTTCAAATTTGAAACAATGGAAAGGTGGTACAGTTAAAATAGATCCGTTAGCATTAGTGCAAGCAATTGAACGTTATCTAGTTGTACGTGGTTATGGACGTTTACGTGATAAAGATAGTGCCGATAGTGATGATGGTGATTCAGATGATGATATTGATGATACTTTAGCTGGTGTTGTTATATCACAATCAGGTGCTAGACATAAACTACAATTTTTAATTGGTAATAATGTTTTACCATATAATATGACTGTATATCAAGCTGTACGTCAATTCAGCAATAATAGCAATGACCAAAGTGAAACTGATACTGATAATGAAACACCATTAGGTAAACGAATTTATTTAAAAATGTGTTTGTTTTATTTTTATTTTACTTAATAATAATAGGAAATGCTGGAATTTGGGTTCAGACGCATGTTATTTATTATCGACCATTAAAAGAAGATACACCAACAAAAGCAAGTTCAAGTAGTGGCAGTTCATCAACGCATTCAAGTCGTAAAGGTAAAGGTTCATCTGGTAAAAGTGCATCACGACGAAAAGGTGATGATTTATGGAATGGTAAGTATTTACAAAAAAAAAACAAATAAATAAAGCTAAACAATCTGTATTAATTAAATAATTGTTTGTTTTTATAGAAGGTATAACTCCCACAACTCAATCCCCTTTAGCACCATTTTTAACAACACAACTACCCGATATAGTAACAATTCAAGATGCATCATTAGAAGTTTTATGTTTATTACGTATATTGAATGCATTGAATCTGTATTGGAATACATTATATCCAAATATAAATTATCAATCAATTATACCATCAAGTGAATTTATGAATAGTAAAATAGCAGCAAAAGCTAACCGTCAATTACAAGATCCTTTAGTTATAATGACTGGTAATTTACCAAATTGGTTACAACAGATTGCATCAGTTTGTCCATTTTTATTTCCATTTGAAACGCGTCAATTATTATTTTATGCAACATCATTTGATCGTGATCGTGCATTACAACGTTTATTAGATATGTCACCAGAATTAAGTTCATCTGATTCACAAGAACGTGTAACACCACGTTTAGATCGTCGTAAACGTACAATATCACGTAATGATATATTAAAACAAGCTGAACAAGTTATGCAAGATTTAGCAACATCAAAAGCATTATTAGAAGTACAATATGAAAATGAAGTTGGTACTGGTTTAGGACCAACATTAGAATTTTATGCTTTAGTATCAAAAGAATTACAAAAAACTAATTTAGAATTATGGAATGCACCAGATTCTAATGATATTGAATATGTTAATTGTCCAGAAGGTTTATTTCCAGCACCATTACCTAGAGGTGCTAAAGTAAGTCAAATTACAAAAGCTAAAAGTAAATTTCGATTTTTGGGTAAATTTATGGCAAAAGCTGTCATGGATTCAAGAATGGTAAAACAAATTTTTTACTATTTGTTTTAAAAATATTTGTATTTATTCAATTTTTTGATATTTCTAGTTGGATTTACCATTCTCATTAACATTTTACCGTTGGCTTTTGGGGCAAGAACATTCTTTAACTTTAGCCGATCTCAAATATGTCGCACCGGATATTTATAAAACATTAAGAAAAATGCAAAATATTGTTAGGGAACGTGATGTAATTTTAAATGATTGTAATTTAACAATTGAACAAAAAAAGGAAGAGGTAGTCTTTATTTGTTTATATTTTTGTTTTCGGTTTTGTTATTATGATTCGTTTATTTATTTAGATTGAAAAATTAGATTTCGATGGTTGTCCAATTAGCGAATTAGGTATTGATTTTATTCTACCAGGCCATAATGTTGAATTAATGAAAAATGGTAAAACAACCCATTTAACAATAAATAATTTACATTTATATGTTAAATTGATAACACATTGGATGTTAATTGAGGGTGTTTCACGTCAAATGGAATCATTAAGAGAAGGTTTTGAAACTGTATTCCCATTACAAAATTTACGTGTCTTTCAACCAGATGAATTAGAAGCTGTTTTCTGTGGTAGTCCAAGAGATTCAATTGCTGGATGGGATATGAAAACATTAATGGAATGTTGTAAACCTGATCATGGTTATACACAAGATTCAAGGGCAATTAAATTTTTATTTGAAATATTAAGTTCATATAATCGTGAAGAACAAAGGATGTTTGTACAGTTTTTGACTGGAAGTCCTCGCCTACCAGTTGGAGGTATTTCTTTTTGTTTGTATTATAATAATGATGTTTCTTTTAATTTTTTTGTTTTGCAAATTTTCATTAAAAATTCATTTAGGTTTTAAGGCATTATCACCGCCATTGACTGTAGTTAGGAAAACATTAGAACCTAATATGAATCCTGATGATTTTCTACCGTCTGTGATGACTTGTGTAAACTACCTCAAATTACCGGACTATAGTAGCGTTGATGTGATGCGAATAAAATTACGTTTAGCCGCATCTGAGGGACAACATTCTTTCCATTTATCTTAAAATCATAGTGTGAAAATAAAATTATATGGACAAGATTATTTAATCAAGAAAGACTATTATTATATAAAAAATGAACAACAAACAGTGTAATTTTCTATTAAAATGAAATTACTTAATTAATTAATTAATCATATTGAAAATTATCGAATAATTGATATTATAATAACAAATACATAACTATGAACCAATACTTTATTATCCACTTATCAGTTATTGTCAGTTTTTGCTCTGTTTTCTTCATTAAAACTGTTTTAATTCAAATAATTTCCTTAATATAACGTGTTCATTCAAAATTGTTTTCTTTTCTTTGTGCAACTTTTTTTTTGGAATATATCGAGTGCATTTTATAATTAGTGAAAGTGAAATGTGATTATCGTATTGTGGAATTGAAAGAGTGTGGTGCAATGAACACAGATTCAGTGTTTGTGAAATTAAAATTTGATGATGCTAAAGTTATTGCCAAATGTATAGTTCACTGTTTCGTTCTACTTTTTTTTTGCTCGTTTATTGAAGTGATTAATTAATTATTAATTAACAAATGTAATTTTAATTTCAAATAAGAAATGTTTCAATAAATTTGTATACATGATAATAATAATAATAATAATAAGGAACTAACATTTATTTTAGTCCATTTAAAATGCAATATGGTCAATGCTTACATTATTATGACTAGAAAAAAACTAACACATTTACTCTTTTTATGTAAACGAAAAACACGTAATGTCACCCACTATTTGAATTTGTTTTTATAATAATTATTATTAAGAACAAAAAGGTATTTATTGTTTTATTCTTTATAACAAATTCAAATAGATTTTAGAAAACCAATCCATATAGACACGGAATTTATTTAAATATTTATTTCAACCAATTTGATAAAAAAAACAACAGATCTATGTTTAAATAGCTAATGATAACCAGGCAAGTATAAGAATTGTACCACCAACAGGTGCCAATGCTCCGTATTTATTATCACCAGTGAATGCACGATAATAACAAGCACCACAAAATAGAGAAGAACCAGTAATGAATAATGTTCCACTCTTCAAATAAAAAAATCACATTAATACAGAAAATTCGTATTATTGAATAGAAATACGTACAACCACTGGATACCTTGCCATTGGTACTGCAAACAATGCTAATGTATGGAAGAAATGGAGACGATTACCAGTTTCAAAGATCGGTTTCAATTCATCTTCACGACCTTTAAGATATGTACGATGTGCCCCATAAGCACCCAATGCTACAGCTGATGCCCCCATTAAACCAGCCAAACGGATATATGGATTTGGTGTGGCATTGAAACCAAGTAAATTTTTTGATTCTTTCACAATAACTTCTGGCGGTTGAGTTGATGCCGGTTTTGAATTAGTTTTCTTTTAAAAAAATTCAAATTGATTAATTGTAAAAATTAAATAAAATCGACAATACTTACAAATGCTGATATTACAGTTTTTGAAACTGGATTATCGATTATTAGGTAGCGTGTTATGTCCTGTAAGCCCATGATGCTGCTAAAGTCCATCCGGTTAATAAAAATTTTGATTAAAAACAATTATAGAAATATGAAATTGATAATTTTGACAGTTGACAATTGTTAATTTAATTAGTAATTTTCATTTTATCTGTTGGCATTACGTGTTTTCCAAGATAGCCATTATAAGGAAATTTAAGTTACCTGATGTCACTTTTAATGTAACGTCTAGTGTTAAGTGATTGTCTCTATCATTTAGTTTAACAAATATTCATCAACAATTTCAAGTTATTTCGCCCAAAGTGGTGAAATTTATGCTTAAATCACTGATAAACGTGAGATCTGTTGAAGAGTTAAGTTGGTATTCGTGAGCATCGTGACATAATAATCTGTTGACTATTAGTAGCCCACAATTACTAATTAGAATTTCTTAAAATTGTTACTTTTTCATTAAATATTTGTACCTTTATTTGTCATATTAATTGATTGCTTGTTGAGTTTACTCTTAATTCAATATATAACAGAGTTATTTGATATAAATTCCAGAGTTGAGGTGCGGAATTTTTGTATTGGTAGACATGTTTCGTTAGATTCCCCTAGACAATACTTCATTTGATATCCTTATGACCGTCAGTCAGTGTTGTCAAATGTTTGTCGATTTTCTAAATTTTTCGCCAAAATAAATGTTGTTTTTGTAATGTACGAATTGAACATTTAATATTAATTTAACGTAAATAAAATCGACCTATTTGTTGATTAAATAATTAGCCATTAATTTATCATAAAAGTAATACGATTTGATTAGAATTAAACTGGTACAAGTGTGTAGAGAGAGTGATTGTGTGAAAAGATAGATAACGTCAATTTTTAGTTGAATTTAGCCAATTGCTTTTCTGTCTTAATAAAATATTGCAGAGCATCGATTAAGAATGCCATTATTTGGTAAATCACAAAAGAGTCCAGCTGATGTAATACGGGCATTACGTGAAGCTGTGAATTCATTAGAGAAAGGTGATAAGAAAGCTGAGAAGGCACAAGAGGATGTTAGTAAACATTTGGTTGTTGTTAAAAATATGTTGTATGGTACATCAGATGCTGAACCACAAACTGATATTATTGTTGCCCAATTGGCACAAGAATTATATAATAGCAATCTATTATTGTTATTAATACAGAATTTGAATCGTATTGATTTTGAAGGTAAAAAAGATGTTGCACAAGTCTTTAATAATATATTAAGACGACAAATTGGGACCAGATCACCGACAGTTGAATATATTTGTACTAAACCGGAAATATTGTTCACATTAATGACAGGGTAACATATCGTTTAACAAAAAAAAACGTGTGATTTTTTATTAATTAATTCGTTTTTTCTAGTTATGAACATCAAGAGATTGCCCTCAATTGTGGCACAATGTTGCGTGAATGTGCCCGATATGAGGCATTAGCCAAAATCATGTTATATTCTGATGATTTCTATAATTTCTTTCGTTATGTAGAAGTATCAACATTTGATATAGCATCAGATGCTTTCTCAACTTTTAAGGTACCTGTATCTACCGTTTACCGTATGATTGTTTAATTTTATTTGATTATTTAGGAATTATTAACACGTCACAAGATCCTTTGTGCTGATTTCTTAGAAGTGAATTACGATAAAGTTTTCAATCATTATCAAAGATTATTGAATTCAGAGAATTACGTTACACGACGTCAAAGTTTAAAATTATTAGGTGAACTGTTATTAGATCGTCATAATTTTACTGTAATGACACGATATATATCGAATCCGGATAATTTGAAATTAATGATGAATATGTTGAAAGAACGTTCTAGGAATATACAATTCGAAGCCTTCCATGTTTTTAAAGTAAACCAATTAATGCTAGTATAGTTTTTATTTGAAAAATTTACAAATTTATTTGTTTTAAAGGTATTTGTGGCGAATCCAAATAAACCAAAACCGATATTGGATATATTATTACGTAATCAAGATAAATTAGTTGAGTTTTTGATGAGATTCCATACGGATCGAGCTGAAGATGAACAATTCAATGATGAGAAAGCATACCTAATTAGGCAAATTAAAGAACTGAGACCGGTGCCAGGACACTAACACAATACAATTTAATAATCAACCAAATCGTTTTATTATTATTATTATCATTATTATTTTTTATCATTATCAAAAAAATTTTATGTTCTTATTTTGCCCCTCACATACTCCTCAAAGTAGTAGATAATCATCACTAAATTTTCAGATTTGTTTGGTTTTTTTTTCTTTGAATTATAGTAACGACTGAATCGCCTATTTTCCTATTTAATCATAGTAATAATAATAATATTGTGTATATTCTATTTAGTTTTTGTTTTTTTTTGGGAAGTACAGTTTCGCTTCTAGCAATAATTTTTGTTCTATATACCAAGTTATTTTTTATTAAAATAAATATGAAATAATCGAAAATTTATAGAGGGGTGCCTATCAATGCTTAAAATAGATAGAATAAATCAATTATTAGATTTATTTGAAATTAAAAATAAAAAAAATTATAATAAACTTTGAACATAGTAATATAATTCTAAAAAGAATAGTTTTGTAAAAAGAGATGTAACAGATTCGATGGATTGTTTATTTGTATGGTGTATAAAAATTGCTAGATAGAACAAGTTTTTATAGGCACTTGTTCAAATTTGTAAAATGACAACAATAATTTTTTTTTAAAAAAAAAACAATGTAATTCAATTAATTATAATTACAATAATCGCAATATGAAATATTTAAAACAATTATTTTCTATACTAGTTGATTTGATAGTTTAATCGTATTATGTAACATTCTGTTTTAATTAATTAATTAATTCTATTTATTTAAATTATATTGGTTTAAGTCAGACAGACAGACAGACAGAGAGAGAGAGAGAAAGCGAGAGAAACGAGAACAATACAATTCTCTAGATAAACATATTTGGTTGATTTTTATGTAACCCCTTCAATATCCAGTATTTACAAGATAATTTTGATAAATTAAAAAAAAATCAATCCAACTACAACGTTGGTTAGTTATACTTTTTTTCTTTTTTTTTGTAAATAAATTAGTTTTGTTCAATCAATAGTTTACCATGTAAAATCTCAACAATCATCTTCTGTCTTAAATATGGCATATTTTTTTGTGTAAATGTAAATTTAGCACGTCTTGTAGCAAATTCAGCAAATGTACATGCAAACATACCACAATCACAACCATTCATTTGTTGTGGTATATCTTTAACATTTTCTAAACGATAATCGTTCGTATCATACGGTTGATTCTTCTTATCCATATGTTCAAATTCTAAATAATCTTTTAATGCTTTCAAACATACATTATTATCACTACCCATCGAATCATAATATTTGATTGTTTTGTCTTTTAAATTGATGATAGCCATACACCAATGTACACTTAAATGTACAGGAATACAAATCAAGTCGTAGGTGAATAAATCGATTTTTTTCGTCCAACGTTTTAATGATGATGGACCTGTATTGATTAATTTTGGATAAAAGAATGTGTTAAAACAATAACTTTTCGGATATTTGGTTTGATTCTCAGAACGTTGATTAATCAAATTCATATAATAATTAATAACATTATCATTTAACCAATTTAAACCGGTCAATGTACGTATATCACTAACTGTTATCGGTAGATTAAATTTCGTTATTAACGTATAATGTGGATCACGAGGACTTAATGCTTTCTTTATCTCTTTAATTTGATTATCTGTTAATTCAGGTAATTCTTGTTCTTCTTCAATTTCAATTACTGGTAGAATTGTTGTTTTAATTGTTAATGAATCATTGATTTTCTTTGTTAATTTCTTTACTAATAAATCATGATTGATTTGGCTCAATTGTGACGCATTATCGGTATACATTTGAATTACTTTCGATTTATCTTCAATAGAACGATCATATTCATCAGAACTGTAATTTTAAGAATAAACAATTAAATAAAAATCGAATAATTGGTGGAATTAACAACTTACTAAAAATCCAACCATTGTTTATGGGCTGTTTTTGATGTATCAATAGCAACAGTTTTAAAACTATTAATCGGTTCCATTCTAATATCAGGTTTTGGTGATGGTGGTTCTGGTAATATCTCAACATCAGAATCTGAATCTGAATCATCATCTTCGATAATATCCGGTTCATTTTCGTTATTTTCAAAATTATTCAATACTTTCATTAATGTATCTTTTGTATTTAGTTTATTTGGTATTGTTGTTGTCTCATGTTCAGTTAAATCAATAAATTCAACCGGTTTTATAGAACGTTTCGGTGATTTTAATGGAACAATCCTTCTATTACGTTGTGTTAACAAATTGTATGAATTTGTAGGTGAATTATTTAAAGAACTCGCTAAAGCTGTCACATTCAATAATTCTTTATATTTCCGTTTATCATCTAAACGTATTGAAAAATCTAATGATGGTGATGTGAATAATTGTTGTTTAATTTTTGGTATTTTCCCACTATCATTATGTGGATGAATTGGTGAGATTTTCTGATGATTACCATTAATTCTTGTCGTTATAGGTTCACGTGTTTTTGTGAAATTTGTTATATAAGCGAAATTCATTTTTTCAGCTTCACGTTTCTTCTCCAATGTGGATTTTGTTATTTTATTAAAACTCAAATCATTATCACGAAATTGTGGTGATGATTTCCTATAACTATCATTTAAACGATTACGTGGTTTAATATCGATGAATTTTGATTGATTCTGTTCATCGTCCAAGATGATTGTTGAATTATTTGGTGATATTCGCATACCGGAACGTTGATTAAACGTATTTTCTAAAAATTGGAACAAATTTGAATTTTTCATCAAAAAATCTTATAAAATTATCAAAATTACCAGGCGTATTCTGCGACATTGGTGATAATACTTTACGATATTTCGGACTGAATTCGGGCGAACCAACAGGAGCCCTATTAACAACAGTATTATTATTATTTATAAATAATAAAAAGACAGATAAATAACAAATTGAATGTACCGTCGTTTTCGTGAGGTTTCCTCTGGCAACGGATAAACCCAACTTCTAATAAACTCCAAAATACCATCAATCATATTCATAATTGATTTAAAAACAATGATAAAGTCTAGAATTCACATAACAATCACTTAAATTTGCAGAAATATTTGTTTAAAATTTCACGTTTATTTTTAGAATGTTTTACAACACATAAACCTCCGCCATTTTTATATAGTAACATATTTAGGGTAATTTTAGATATTTTGTTGGCAATAACTACAAGTCCCGCCAATCAATTATATCGAAATTAAATCGATTTTTGCGATATTTTTATAATCACACTACCAAAAACACTAATTCCAACAAGAATCTTTCTAAATATTGTTATTATAACAGCAATAATTAATATTATTAGAATATTTCTAGGGAATTTTTTTAATGTTATTGGTAGTGGTGGAGGCGATCGGTCGGTAAATTAGCGATCTACTGTTGTATCGAATTTGAGGTTATACGAAATAATATGAAATGTCACTTTGACGGTTAATTTAATAATTTAGCGGTATTTATTTATTAAGTTTCATTAAAATTGAATTAAAACAACAATGAATAGTTGTAAAACAGGCATACCAGTTGATGATAGTGATGGTGATCATCGTTGGATGAGTATTGTAAATATTTTTTATATTTTAAAATAAATTATCATTTATTTCTATATAATCTTAATTGTAGCATAAACGATTCTTATCGGAAACTAGAGAGAAAGATGCCGATGTTGTCTTTATAGGTGATTCAATAATACAAGCATTACAACATACAGATGTATGGTATGAATTGTTTGCACCGTTGCATTGTTTAAATTTCGGTATACATAGAGATAAAATTGAGAATGTTTTATGGCGAATAGAGAATGCTGAATTAGATCATATTAAACCGAAAATTATTGTTTTACATGTTGGTACAAATAATCATAAGAATACACCATCAGAAATCTGTGATGGTATAATTGATATTGTCAATTTAATACGTGATAAACAACCAGAAGCCTACATTGTTGTCCCTGTAAGTTTTGTACAACAAATTTGAATTGTAATTATATTAAATGAAACATTTCAGACATTACTGCCCCGTGGACAACATCCAAATCCTTTACGTGATACATTAGCCGAAACAAATAAATTATTAAAAACGAAATTAACTAATTATCCAAAAATTGAATTAGTTGAAATTGATAAAGGCTTCATACAACCAGATGGTACAATTAGTCATCATGATATGCACGATTATTTATTATTAACAAATGCAGGATGTCGGAAGGCATTCGAACCAGTCCATGATTTATTATTACAGTTACTTAATGAAGGTGAACCGGAGAAAGATCTCACACCATCGGAATAGAGCAAATAACGCGAAAAAAACTAAACGAATTATAATATTAAAAATGCTGCCTTCACGCTTGATTTCTCCTCTTTTTGTTGTTTTTTTTTTTTTGTATTTATAGTATGGTTGTCGCAATTGGGGCCCCATAAAGAATTGGGGCAAAATTTGCGTCAATCGTGTGATATTTTCGTTCAACATTCCAAAAAAAAATCTTAATTTATGAATAGGATTTAATTTTTTTTTTGTTTTGTTTTTTTCATTGTGATACCAATGCTGAATTCATGATAATAAAACTTGATAAATTTGCATTTAATTTATTTTAAATAGAAAACTCAATCACTGCTACTGCTTTCAGATAAGCCAGCATCTTCTTTGGGTGGTTTCCGTGGTTTTGGTGTTTTTTTAACAAAACCAGGTCCATTTTTCGATCTACGAAACACTTCAATTGCTTTCAATTTATTCTTTAACATGTCAGTTTTATCACGTTGTTTTTGTGGTATTATTTCTTTTTGATTGGTTAGATTTGTTGTTGATTTCACTTTTTTCTGTTCTAATTCTTCCTGTTTTTCACGCATTTCATTCTCAATTTGTTTCATACGTTTGCGCGATCTTCTTGTAACGATTTTCAATTCACCAACATCCTCATCTTTCTCAATTTTCTTCCGTCGAACATGTTTCTGTTTCGTTGTCGTTTCTGTTGCCGCCGCTTCATTTTCATTTTCTTCTGGATTTCTATCTAGACGATTTAATGCATTTTGTACACGTTTACTTAATTTTGTTTCACTTAGATTTATCGTTTCTGGTGGCTTAGATTTAATCTGATAATAATCTAAAAGTTTCATTTGTTTTTTAGTTTCATTCATACGTTTTAATATCGGTTTTAAAATCTCTTGACTTTTATGTATTGTCCAGCCGAATTTCCGTTTAGCAAAATCACATAAACCAACAATATCCGGTTTAGACCATGTGAATTTCTCATCACTTGTTTCAACAGTTGGTTCTAAATATGCTTGTATTACATTAATATTAGGGAAACCACGATGTATTTCGAGATTTTTTAATTTATTACGTAAACCAGTTCGTCCAGGTGTTGGTGTTTTACCATTTTCACACCATTGTTGGAATTCTTTCAAACCGGTAATCAATTCGAATTGTGTCAATGTGAATTCGGTTGTTTTTGGTGGAAATGCTGCTAAAATTTCTAATGCTGTAACAGGACCTATTCCTGGTAGACCAATTGTGTAATCACTGCCAACTAATAATGCTAATAAGACCATCTGATAACGGGTTAATTCTAGAAATATTTTCAAAAATTAATAATTTAATTGTTAAAAAAATACAGATTTGGCGTTTCTAATACCAACACCACCCACTTTTAGGGGTTTTCTATAAATTAGCATAAGATAAACAGAAAATGAGCGATATTTGACCCAGAATGTCCATCATGACGAAGACAACAAAGTAAGATTTGGTGGTAGTGGTGTCATCAGTCGGAATTCTAAAACGTTTGACCCCTAAAACCAGGATCCCAAGGCGCGTGATTTGGCGAGCCACGAGACAGACCTGGCAAACCACAAGCCAGGCTCGGTAAACCACGCGCCGTGGGAACGGACGCGTCAGTCATTTCAGGCTTGGCTCGTGGTTTGTGCTTTCCAAATTTACCGACAACTGATGAGTTGTCGGTAAATTTGGTACGACATAAAGAGAGGGCGAGGCTCCTCAGGCTCGGCTCGTCATCTGTCTGACATGATCCATAGGAAAATGCTGGTTTGCCACAGTTCAGTAGCGCGCAGGTTGCCGGGTAAAACTTACCAAGCCAACACCACGAACGCGTCATGGTAATATCATCCACGAGCCAAGCCTGGCCGAGCCTCCAAAAGCCAGGCTCGCCAAATCAAGCGCCGCGCTTTTTCAGCTTAAGAGTATGTGGTGGTATTTTTTCGTATGTTCGTATTAGAAACGCCTAGTCTGTATATCGAATAGAATTATTACTGAAATGGTGTTGGATATTTTCAGCACGAAATTCCAAGACTGTTTTATCATTATTGAAGAAATTCTTATAAACTGTTTTACCGCCAAATAACCAGATGTCACTATCATCGGTTATTGTACCATCAACTAGATTGATTTGATCCAAAAAGGCACATTGAGCTTCAGCTTCCATTGGAGCTACAATATATGGTACACCGAATAATTCCAATAATTCCTACAATTTTTAATCACAATTTTAAATCGTAAAAATAAATAAATAATCAAAATACTTGTGTCTCTTGATAGATTTGATCGGTAAGATTGGTGGCAAATCGTTCTTTTGATGATTTCTCAACAATCATCTCGTTTTGTTCTTTTTGTAAATTATCACGAATTTCTTCTAATTGTTGTACAGATAAACTGGAATCTTTATTATTTATTTCTGTATTATTTGTTGGTTTTGTATATTGTTGAATCCATTTTTCAAGTTTATTCTTCAATATGGTGCCGGTTGTTTTGGGTTCAGGTTTTTTGAAAATCTCTTCAGACTCTATCAATTTCTCATTTTCTACAATTGGTGTTGCAGTTTTCTCGTCTTGATTCTCATTAGTGAATATATCACTGAATAAATCATCATCAATCGTTTCATCTGGTTTTATCACAACTTCCATTCCAATTTTATCGGTTTTTGATGATGTTGCCAGTGTTTCGTCAACATCAACAAATTCATCATCACTAGAATCAGAGGGAAGCTCTTGTGCAGTTTCTTTTGCATTTTCCTCTTCATGTTTTTCATCAATATTGGTGTCTTCTGTAGCTAAATTTTCAGTTGTGTCCTCAGATGTTTCATTAATCACATGATTGTCTTCAAACTCTTCAACCTGTTGCCCCAATTGTCCACAATTTTGGTCGTTATTCTGTTCTTTAGCATGATTTTCATCAGTTTTCTGAAGATTAAGCATCGCTTGTGATGCAGTAGTTTTCTTATTCTCTTCAACATTTCGTATTTCTTGTTTTTCTGTCTTTTTCCTGCCGTTTTTCATGACTTTCTGTACAATTTTCTTTGATTTTCCAGTTTTGGCTCCAATGATTTTCGCAATTTCACTCGGTGTTAATCCACTGTATTCGGTCATATAATTTTGAGCCGATTTTAATTTCGTTAGAAACCCATCATTATCATCATCATCTCCACTAGATTCTGTAATAAAATCATCACTATCCTCATTAAAATTCAATGTAGAACATTCCGTTCTTTGTGACTCTTTACAATGGTTCTCACAGTTTTGTCCGGATGTTGAAGGTTGATCTTGTAAAGATAGTTCTATTGCTTTCCGTAAATCATTTTGAAATTCCACATCAGCTTTATTTCTATCTCCATCTTGATCTTCATCTATTTCATTAATATCATCTAAATCTTGATTCTTTTTCGCATCATCAATAGCTTGTTTTAAATTTTTAATTAAAACAAATCGAGTATTCTCATCGGATGCAATACGATTACCACCCGTTTCTAAAATACCTTCATCTTTAAGTAATTTCTCTAATTCACCTAATGATAATTGATGACCACCCATTTCTTTTTCAATTTCTTCTAAAGCATTTTGTACGTTTTGTCGTTTTAATAAACGTTTCATTTGATAGATAGAGAAATCATCACTTTCTGTTGGTAATTCATGGATACGGCCCCATGATGATTGTTTACGTGTTTCTTTTAAATCTGTTAATATTTCATGACGCACATCAATCGGTAATGATTTGAATTCAACACTGTTTGTATCGATTGAATGTAAATCCCATTGATTTGTTGATGGGGACTCAATTAACGATTCTTCATCACTTGATGATGATGATTGTGGTAATAATGATGGTTGTGGCGGTAAAAAATACAAACTATCAACTTTATCATTTGTTTTGGTTGTTGTTGATGCTGTTATCGTAGCTTTTGTTTTTTCTGATAATACTCTACTGACGGCTGTATGTTTTAACAGATTATTCAATAGATTCTTGTGTATACGGTCTGCTTCATTTCGATTGCGTGATTTTTGTTGATTACGTTTCGCCTATAATAATTTGAGGTTATGTTCGATTGTTTACTAATAATTCAACTTACAATTGTTTCTTTCTTGAGAACTGGGACACCACCATCAAATATAAAAACTGGTTTCACTTTGAAATACAACAATTTACAAACTCTGTGGTAGATACTTAAAAGATGGGCATTAGGGATTTGGGCGCCTTTTGTATCCTGGAAGCCTTTAATAGCTTTATGCAACCATATCGATACATCTACAACGATTTTTAGATGATAATCTCAAAGTTTTATTAACAATAATTCGTTTAAATCTAAATACCAATCGCTAAAACGCGATTTTCCAAACTTTCCAAAGGTACCGGCTTTCCAGAAGATTCAATCAATTTCCATAAACCATGAACACCCATTCTAATATCGTCCAATTAGACCTGCCGAAATTTCAAACAAATCCACATTCTTCCCCACAAAAAAACAGTTCCCACGCTCACCAATTTTTCGTGTATTTATCTCAAACAATAACAATACAACAACGTACGCCACTGGATTAGCTTCCTCTAATAGTGGGGGCAAATACTAGAATTACCAAGAAATTATAATGAAAGTGATGGTTTCCCATGATTTTAAATCCTCGCCGACGAGGAATCGTCAAATGTAATCAAAAGGGAAACAATCCCTAATCTCGACCTAACGACGGTCTACACATTCATCTCTCTTTGTTGTTGTTGTTGTTGTTGTGTTTTTTTCTAAATGATTCATATGAATGAACGATAAAGATAGAGAATTTACTACTATGAAGGCCACCCACTATTTCCCACACCATGTTTTTCCCACGCCCTGACTATAACCCCAACAACATCCTTTCAAATATGATGATGATGATTTGATGATGATGACGTATGTGGGGGATAGTGTATCAAGACGACAGGGGAGAACAATTGACAGTCAAAATAAAGCCATGTTCATACGTAAATATTGATAATTTTCGATGGATTACAAAATATTTTTATCATATAGCTGATTTATAGCAAGTTCCGGATGATTATTGTCGAGATTTTATTAAGATAATTATGAAGAATACGTGAGAACTTGATATGATTATCTCGATTGTATTCATCATTGAATTGTTTTATTTTTAATTGTTAATTATGAATATTTATAAATATGTCGTTTATTTTGTTTTAATTAATTAATTAATTAATTTACATTTTGGTTTATGTAATTTTTAATTTGAATCAAGTAATCGATCAATCAACCTTCAGTTGTTTGTTGTCGTTTAGTCAAGTATGAAGTGAGCTTTAGTTGTTGCCAAAATTACATAATATCGATTATTATCATAACCACAATATTTATATCAAATTATATCAATTTATGATGAATTTTCCAATTTGTTACATTATTTGTATGTAATTCCATCGAATTATTGTGAAATTATTGGTTAAATTTGTAAAAATTATCACAATTATTTTGTTGATATGTTGGCTGGACTGTCGGAAAATTGGAGCCACAAACAGGTGTTTTTCGAATGGAATGAGGTAGCGCGGCAGCGGCGGCCAAAGAGGGGGAAGCATGGCATTTGTTCTCACGTAGAGCGGTAGCGAAGAGTTGGCTATGATAACAACACCGTCTTCTGTTTACAACAAACTATAGTGTG
Organism: Lydus trimaculatus; assembly: GCA_037414755.1. Classification (NCBI taxonomy): domain Eukaryota; kingdom Metazoa; phylum Arthropoda; class Insecta; order Coleoptera; family Meloidae; genus Lydus; species Lydus trimaculatus. The sequence continues at coordinate 18,335 of JAZBGY010000208.1, read as the reverse complement.
TGTTGGTGTGTGGTGCGACAGATCGAAGTTGGCTTCGTTTTTGTTTTGTTTTTTTTTTTGCAACAATTCATTAGATGATAATAATAACAAATAAAGCGAAATAATGTTGTTAATGATTTAGTAGTTTTGTTGTTGTTAATTGGATGAGATAGTAGAATGCCGCACCAGTACGGGCTGCCGGGGATAGCGCACGCACAATCGCCCCCAACACCACCACCCCAACACGGTGCCATGTATCCACGTTTCTCAGGGGCTGTTGTGCCGGGCGGTTATCGTGGTGAAGATCGTCGTTTAACACGTGAAGCAATGGAACGTTATTTACGTGATCGTAGTGATATGGTGATTGTTATTTTACATGCAAAAGTTGCACAAAAATCCTATGGTAATGAGAAACGTTTCTTTTGCCCACCACCATGTATTTATTTATTTGGTGATGGTTGGCGATTAAGACAAGAACAAATGTTACGTGATGGTGAATCTGAACAAGCATCACAATTATGTGCATTCATTGGTATTGGTAATTCTGATCAAGATATGCAACAATTAGATTTAAATAATGGTAAACAATATTGTGCTGCAAAAACTTTATATATATCGGATTCTGATAAACGTAAACATTTTATGTTATCAGTAAAAATGTTTTATGGTTCAGGACATGATATTGGTGTATTTCATAGTAAACGTATTAAAGTTATATCGAAACCATCAAAAAAGAAACAATCATTGAAAAATGCCGATTTATGTATTGCTAGTGGTACGAAAGTTGCATTATTTAATCGTTTACGTTCACAAACAGTCTCTACTAGATATTTACATGTGGAAAATGGACATTTTCATGCCAGTTCAACACAATGGGGTGCCTTTACAATACATCTACTAGATGATAACGAGTCGGAAAGTGAAGAATTTCAAGTTAGAGATGGCTACATCCATTATGGGGCAACAGTTAAATTAGTTTGTTCGGTAACTGGAATGGCCCTTCCTCGATTAATTATAAGAAAGGTAAGATAATTCGATATTATACAATCATTGAAATTTTTTTGAGGTTATGTCGTCTATCTGTCAATTGTCAAAATACAACCAGTGGCGTAACAACAAATTTCAAATTATTTATTTTTTTAATAATTAGGTCGATAAACAACAAGCCCTTTTGGAAGCTGATGATCCAGTTTCTCAATTACACAAGTGCGCTTTTTATATGAAAGACACCGAACGTATGTATTTATGTTTATCACAAGAACGTATCATCCAATTTCAAGCTACACCATGTCCAAAAGAACCAACAAAAGAAATGATTAATGATGGTGCATGCTGGACAATTATCTCAACTGATAAAGCTGAATATCAATTTTATGAAGGTATGGGTCCTGTACGTTCACCAGTAACACCAGTACCAATCGTACATAGTTTACATTTAAATGGTGGTGGTGAAGTGGCAATGTTAGAATTAACTGGTGATAATTTCTCACCATCATTACAAGTATGGTTTGGTGATGTTGAAGCTGAAACAATGTATCGTTGTCAAGAATCAATGTTATGTGTTGTACCAGATATATCACAATTTCGTGGTGAATGGTTATGGGTACGTCAACCAACACAAGTACCAGTCTCTTTAGTACGTAATGATGGTATAATTTATGCGACTGGTTTAACATTTACATATACACCAGAACCAGGACCACGACCTGCATGTTTACCAGCTGATGAAATTATGCGACATGGACAACGTAATGCTGCAGTTAATGCAGCTACCGTCCAACAAAATACAATGAATGCTAGCGGTAGTACAAATACGGGTAATGAGGGGGCTACGTGGAATTCACATAATCCAACAACTGGATTACATTAATTAAATCTTGCCAATTTATATAATTTGATTTTAAATATTTTAATTTGTGATAAACAAACAAAAATCCAGCTTTTTTTTTTTAGAAAAAAAAAAAATTGATGAATCTCTGTATACTCAAAAGCCGGATTTTCTTTTAGCTTTTAATAGACAAACAAACCAAAGCTATTTTAGAATTTAATTGTGTTGCTCTAGATCGTATAAAAGTATTATATTTTTCATTTATATATATATATAGATATATATATATTAAAAAAATGCATTTATGCTCAATTTGTAAAACTGAATTATGGAATAATTGCAACGAATTTAACAAGAAATGACTGTAAATAATATTTAGAATGTTAAGATTTTATTCTACGTAAAAATCATACATAAACAAAACTGTACATTATGCATATTTTGTAGAAATAAAAATTATTTAAATAATAACATTTGAATTGTTTCAAACAAATTCGATAACTTGACCCTTTCATCATATTTACAACAAAATAATATTTATAATAATAATAATAATAATAATAATAGAAAAGAAAAATCTGTAATAGAGATTCGCAACAAATTAGATCAAAAAATTTTCACATACACACTTTCCCACGTTGTATGAAATCTATTTTCAAACAAAATACAGTCATTTTTATAGAAAAATTCCCACATATCTAAACAGATAACAATAGTGTAATTTTTGTTGTTTTTTTTTCTCTGTTTTTGTATTGTTTACTGTTAATAATTATTACATTTCCTCTATTGTATATTAATTAAAGTTGGTCCCATTCCCAGATATGATGGGGTTATTCATCGGACATTCGAAAATTTAACAAAATTATTGAGTATTTCTAACTAATTTAAAATTAATAATAATAATAATAATAATAATATAATTGTGAGGCACTTTTTATTATCATTTAATTCGAATACTTCTTTGTTTATTCATATTTGTTAACATTAATGATATGTAAGATGTTAATAGATCGTCCATTTTATAACCCAATGATGTTTCACATAATAATTTAGAGCCACGCACTAAATTACCGATGGTCATATGGAAATACGTATTACCTGATGACCAATTTGAGATTCTTGTAAATGGATGTGTGATTAAGATTTCCTGGAAAAAACAACATAATTAATTGTTAATTAATTTGTTAAAAAAAAACGCGTAATAATAAATAAACATGCAATAATTATAATAACAGGAAATCATATAATCTTGAACAGTGCCCCTTGATTTCTCTCTACTATTATCATCATTATTATTATTATTATTCGTGAGAATCTTGGTTATTGTTTCGTGTTGAATCCCAAAAAAAAGATTACCTTTGTTTGTGGATGAATTAAACTAACACCATGTTTATTAATTGCAATCAATAACATTTCAGGATAATTCGGATCGGTTGTTTGTTTAACTTCAAAAAATGCCGAACCAAATGTTGGCCATCGATAAACAATTTTCAAAAATGTTATTTTCGCATCTTCCGGACTCATACCAGCATCCTGATTATAAGCAGCAACAATTCCACGTTTCCAATCGTTAGCACTTTGAACTTTTACCAAATCAGCCGGTATCAGCTCACGCAACATTTGCCTATACCCAAATAAAAAAAAAACACTGTAAATATAACGATTATTTGTTAAATCGTACAACTTACGGTATTGCTTGTAGTTCCTGTTTACTCTCCCCGAACCGTACTCGATAGATCAACGCCGCCAATTTCGCTGCTTCTTCTTTACTACATTTATGATAACCGCGTATCAATTTCGGTAATTCTTGATGGAAATGAAAGATTAAATCTGCATTACGATCTTTACCAGGCACCGTATTCGTCCATAATTTCTTCATAAAGAACACTTGATAAGAGAATTGCGGTGTGATACCATCACGTGTTGGTCGTGCTTTACGTATCCAATCAGTCAGGTGTCGTACGAAATCGAAAAAGAAATCACCTTCCGGTACTGAGATGACTTTATCAGCAATTTTAACAAATAAACTAAAACCTTCACTTGAACGTAAATTTAAACGTTGACTTATATTTTGACAGAAATCTTTGGCTCTTGTACTTGAATCAACTTCAAATGCTTCATCTGTATCATCAGGGAAATAGACTTTATGGAAGATTTGTGTTGTTTTATGTTGTATAGCTTCAACTTCAACTTGATGTGGTGGATATTTACGTTGACCATTACGTAATGTTTTTTGTAAACGTTGTAATGAATCTTGTGATATTGGATGACGACGACTACGTAAAAATAATGTTAATTCTTTTAATAAATTCTGTGAACATGTAAATAGACCAGTTGCTAACCACATCAATTCCCAACCACGTTCCTCTGATAAACGATTACGATTATCGGTTAATTGTTTCATAATTTGACAATAGATTTCATCACGTAATATCTCATGTTTTAATGGTCCATCAAAGATATGATCTGTATATTCATTACCTAAACGTGGACGTTTTGATGGTAAATCACCCATATATTTTAATATTGCACTAAAGGCAAAACATGCCTCTTCAGCTAATTCCTCTTTCATCAACAATTTCTTCAATAATGGTTGTTTGATAGGTTCACGTGAATGTCGCCATAAATCATCAACACCACGTCTAGATGATGTTAAATTTAATGTTTTCGACATTGTTCGTTTCAATGGTGGACGAAAATGATCAATCGAATATTCAGCTAATGTATATGGACGATCACGTGTTTCAGTACCATTAATTGAATATTGTTGATTTAAACGGCGGCCATGTTCAGCACCTTCAATTGTGAAAAGTTGTAAAATATCAGCTGGTGGTTTTGACATACATGGCAATACATAAACTGTTTCAGCTGGGAAATCACCTTTCTCCATTGTCCTTTCACATCTACCTACACACCAACCACTATTCAACACTGTCTCTCCTGTACTATCCTCTTCTAAAATGATTAAATCACCTTTTTGGAATGTTAAGAAACTGGAACCTTCACCAGGTGCTTTATAATCTTGTAATGCTATAACGAATTTCGAACGTTTCTTTAAACCTTCTAAGAAATACACAACTAAATCACGAATATCTTCAGCATTAGGACTTTGAAATGTGAATTCTTCACCACGTACTGTACTTAAACTGAATGTTTGTGTAAAAACTTTATTTGTTTTTTGACTGGATACAGTTGTAATTTCCGGAAATGATAATTCCAACAAAACTTGTTCTTGATCATCGACAACATAAACACCAGTCCAATTAACAGCGATGATTACATCGTTTTTCGGTAGATTTGGACCTGAATTACGGTAAGCTTCATAGAAACGTGAGAATAATAAAGGCCATTTAAATTTAGCATAACTAACAACATCTTCTTTAACACGTAAAATTTGTGCTTTCTCTTTAACATAATAACTCTTTTTGTATGCTTGAACAACTAATGCCGCCCAACGATCTACAGCCTTGTCTACACCAGTCAAACAATAATCCGGTATATAATTCGGTAATAACGTCAATAATCGTTCAACATTCATATCAGTATTGTATTCGATATAGTATTGTTGTGCTGCAATCATACCTAAATCTTCTTCTTTATCACAACGATATTCACCGAATTTCACACCGCGTACAACTTGTTGATAAATTAGATTTGTAGCAACTTGATCTTCACTAGGTTCATGCCATGGTGCAAAGATTTCTTTACGGAAAAATAAACGCCATGGTGCATTCCGTTCTTGGGCACCTTGTTCTTTAGCATATTGTTCACATTGTGATATAGCATCCATCACATGATCACCACCACTACCCAATGATGATACTTTATCAAATAATGCTATATATAATGAGAATCCGAATTGATCTTTTAAACCGATCTTATCCGATAATTGATTACATAATTCACGTGCTGTTGTTGCCGAATCTGCTAATAATGTCTTTGTATTACCATCCATAAAGGTGATTGGTAACATTATCGGTTTTTTCGATTTTGTTGCTTGTAATTCCAACCAACTAGGTGGTTGATTTCGAGTGCCATTATTGAATGTACGTTTTAAACGATCTTCACAATACGGTGCATAACCTGGTGGACCTTCACGGATAAAAGCACGTAAATAATTAACGAATTTTTCAGAAGGTGCAAAACAACCAACACATAACGATAATAAAATCCATCCACGTGCATGTGATGATTTTGATGGATTGTTTGTTAATTGTTTACAAATTTGACAATAGATTTCATCACGTAATTCAGCACGTAATATACCATGACCGATAATAAAATGTAATTTCTCTAAATTTGATGTTGGTCGTGATTCTAACCATGATTGATAACTATCAGCTGTATATTCTTCATCTTGTAATTTACGACGGACATCTTCACCTAATTTATTTTTACGTTTCAACGTCAATGAGACTAATTTGTTGCGAATTGATCGAGGTTTTTGTTTTAGAAATGAATCCGGATCTAGACCCATCATTTGTGCTTCTTGGAATTCTTTACTACGAATAAAATTACGTCCTAGTGTTGCTGTAACTTTTGACATAACTGATGTGTTATCACGATCCATTGTGTGATAACGAGGTTCTGGTAGATCACCAGTAAATCGCAGGATTGTCACCCATAAAGCTTGAGCCGCCTATAAAGATTTACTTTACAATCAAACAACAACAATATAGACGTAAATGTAATACGAACCAGCTGATCTCCTTGAGTGTGTAATGGTAATAATGGATGTTTTAACGGTTTCCGTGAATATTGATGGCCAACATTGCCTTGGAAGTAAGTGGCAGCAAATTTCTGGAATTTAAATTCGGATAAATCTTCTTCATCGTCTGAATTCGTCTGCATTGGACTAATAATTTCATTTTCATTTGTCTGTGTTGGTAAATCATTAAAAACTGAAGTTTCTCGTCCTAAAACTATCATCAATTCTAGATAAAATTCTTTTATTGTTTTAATTTGAAATTGAAAAAAGTACCTGGTGTTGGTGCTTCACTAGAACTGTCTGGTAAGAAATCAAACATAGCTTCAACTAATTTCGAATCATCAACAGGTTCATCGGCTTTGCGTGCTGCATCGTTGATTAAATTCTTTTTAACTTCAACCCGTCGTCTTTCCTCCATTTCAAGTTCCATTTCTTTACGTTCTAATTCATACATACGTTCACGATAGTTTTGTTCAGCAATCTCTTTGGCCCTTTTATTACCAGCATCTTTCAATTCGCGTTCCTCTTTCTTTTTCAAACGTAACGCCTCAATATGACTGCGTTGTTCGTATTTGATTTTCTTGAATTTTCGTTGTGCAATCATTCTACGTACATGCGATTGTATTTTAATGATCGCCCACATCTTATACCCATACTCTCTACGTACTAAATATCCACGAGCGTGTGCTTGTAATCCAACGATATGTCCACGTAGATGACGGAAACGATGCGATAAAACACGGGCACGTATCAATGCTTGTAAACGCATATAACCAACACGCATCCGTTTATAACGTTGCCGTTGTATATAACCTTTCCAATATTTCTGTATAATCATTGTTGCGGCTTTTAAACGTAAGAAACGTCGCCGATACACCCAACCACGTATCGATCGTTGTAAAATTAGAATCTTTTTCGTCAAAACACGATCACGTTCTTGTTCTAAAAACAAATCGTGTGCATCTTTCAGGAAGACTTTCGTATGTCCTAATTGATAATCGGATCGTCCTAATACTATTGAACAGATTTTTGATGTAGCTAGTCGACAATCAGTACGATGAGCTGGTGGTATTCCTGAGATTAAGAAACGATAACGTTCGACAAATTCATTGAAACTGTGCCGTATTGGATAACCAGCACGACGTATCCGGATTGTTTCCATCATACCGGAATAACGTAATTGACGACAACATAAATTACGATCAAACATCATCGGTTTTTTGTATTCGTTTGGTTTAATACAACGTATGAAGAATGGTTGGCAATTCGATAAGGTCCGCATTAATGAATCGAGACTTTTTTTAAATTGTGTTGATAATGTTGGTGCACGTTTACGTGTTTCTGAACCCATACCAATATCATCAGCGAAAATCTGTTGTAAGAATTTATTATTTGAAATTGTTATTAATTGTAGTAAATCTGCACTGAATGTGTCACGATTCTTCTCTAAAAATCCACGAGTATCATAGAAGACAACACCAGCGAAATGATTTAAACCGAAACTTGTGTTGATATCAGATTTGGGCTTTAAATAATTCCGATGATTACCATGGGTTTTATGTAATTTGGCTAATAATGTTTGATCTGTACCTTTTGGGAATTTACTTTCTTCATCAATTAATGCCATAATATTCAATTGTTTTATTGCAATTAAATCTAATGAGTCTTGATTATCAACAAATTCAATATGTTGCCAATTAATTCCTTCATTATTGTATTCTTCTTGTTCTAATTTAAAAATATGTCTAACAAAGAATTGTTGTAAATTCTCATTAGCGTAATTTATGCAGAATTGTTCGAAACTATTATGATTGAAATTTTCAAAACCAAAAATATCTAAAACACCAATCGAACTACGTTGACGTTCTTTTGGACGATATATAGCACTATTGATTTTTTTAACAATCAACACAAATAATCTACCATAAATGCCTTTAACGAAAGCATCACGTACATCAACACTTTGTTCACGTGATAATGTTGAAACAACAGTTTCACCATGTGCAAATAATGTTTTTCTAGTTAATGCATTAATTAATGGTTGTACAGGTACACCCAATAAATGTGCAACACGATTCACATTTGTTGGATCTGGTATTTCTGTTGCATCCAAATTATCAACAACTGTTGCTTTATATTTGATATTACCAGTATGTAATAAAGCTGCTAATAATTTCATTATATCCCAAATTTCTTGATCGGAAAATAATAATACTTTCATTGCACTACGAATATCAGCGAATTCAGCAGTATCGTCACGACCTTCACATGTAATACAACCACCCTGAAAGAAAATTATACAAGTTTAGCGGTGAATTGGTTGAAAATCGTTGGAGATTTCAATAGTAGGTTAGAGGGGAAACCTGGCGATTGCAACGGTAGGTCAAGATAGACACCTTCTTTGTTGCAGATTTTTTTAAATAATAATAATAATTAATAATGGTATTTACCCCAGTTAGGTATCGGTATTGACTAGCATCACCCAATTCCAATTTCTTTTTCTCTTCTTTTCCTAAACCAGCTAATAAACAATAGAATACATGATAATTACGTTCATCAGGATTTTGTGATACAATACGGCTTTTTTCAAGTAAATATTGTTCAATTTTTGCACCTTCTATTACACCATTATTATTAAAATGTATATCAATATATTTACCAAATCTGGAACTATTATCATTACGTACAGTTTTTGCATTACCAAATGCTTCTAATATTGGATTTGCTTCTAATATTTGTTGTTCAATCCATGAATGTTTACCACTAATTGCAGCTAAATATTGTAAAATTAATTTTGTACTTTCTGTTTTACCAGCACCAGATTCACCAGATATAACAATACATTGATCTTGTCCATAACGACGCATATTTGCATAACAATTATCACCAATTGCAAAAATATGTGGTGGTAATTCACCAATTTTACGTTCTTTATATAATTTGATTTGTTCAGCTGTATAGATTGGTAGAATTTGATAAGGATTTACAGCTACTAGAATCGAACCAGTATAAGTCTACAATAAGAAATTTAATTAAAACAAAACCATTTCTGAACAAATCTAGATCTCGATCTAGATTAATAAGTTTACATAAATAAGATTTTCATTATATCTAATCAAGAGATTCCTGAGTATTCCAGCTTCATGTAAATCACCTAAACCGATCATATCTTCAACACCATGTATTGATGTTGTATGCATTGCTTTGATCCGTCTCTCCGGACTAAGCCAATGCTCTTCACCATCATCATCACGGACGGCGATACGTCGACCTTCAGCTGATATGACACGGGCACCAATTGCCACATCGAATTCATTACCAGATACTGGTTCAATCCATATATAATCACCCTATTTCCGTGGATAAAAAACAAACAAACAACAACAAAAAATTAATCTCTTTATCTATTTATCGATAAATTATTTGTTTATCATTACTATTATTATTATTGTTTTAAATTAACAATAGTTTATGAGTGTGACGTAACATTGTGAGGTCAATGGAACCTGATAATTCCATTTGGAGTGGTATATTATTAGAGGAGTGTTTTGTTAATGTATATAGAAGATATACCGCTAGGATGTTGACATTCTTATCTAAATCGGCAATCTGTAACACCTGGAGTAGCCGTTTTAGTAAAATTCCTGGGGAAATTATCCAAAAATTACCCACAAGCTATACGTCTGTTAGTTTGTTAAAAATAAGGAAACTGTTAACTTTTCGACGTCAGTTGTTTGCTTTTTGATTGTCGAATTGTTTATAATTTCAACATTCACTTTAATAATAATTACAAAAAATAATGTTTTTCAGATATAAAGAGATTCTTGTAAAATTAAATGTTTACTTTTGAACTTTTACCACATTTTACCTTGAATTAAATCATCATCCAAAAATAAGATTTTTGTTAATTTAACTGTGGGTTAAATTTAATTGAAGTTGGTGAAACTATAAAGAATCGATATTGTTCCAATAGAAAACAATACTTTGTTACAATACGTTTTTATTTTTTATTATTATTTTTTTTAAACCAAATCCATAAAGAGGAACACGAACGGATACCGGAAGTTCTTTTCATGGTTTGCTGACCGTTTGGTACATCACACATTGAATAGATCTCTTCTATATAGACAAAGTTTTATTTTGCTCTATTCTCTATTATTTTGAAACACATCAAACCGGAAATACATTTGGGAATTCTATATTTATTTTTTTTTTTGTTTATTAATATCGATTTTTTTTCGTATAAGCAAAGTAGGGCAATACGATTAAAGAATTAAGGCCATTCGGTTATAACAAACTTAACAGTTATATGGACTGAAACAAATATTTGTATTATTTACACCAGTTTTTTTTGGTGGATTTTCTTTTTATATAATAGAAGGGAAAGGGGAAATTTTCCAACTTACCCGTGTCACGATCACCATTGTGGTGGCGGAATTTGCCTAGAAATAAAACAAAACTTTAGAAAAACATTACAAAAAAACGTAATAAAACATGTTCTACGTTTATTATCGATAATTTAAATAGAAATAATAGTGTAATTGTGATGTTTTAAGTCATGCAAACTTTAATTGAAAATGCGTGGAATTGAGATGAATTTTCCACAATTTAAAAGGAACATTCTACCGAAATTAAGCGTAATTTTAACAGTAACTTAACCGACATTTAAACAATTTCTTTGGTGTTTGCTGGTCAAAATTGTTTGGAATCAAGAAGAGCGTCAGCTGCTGTTTGTTGCGGTTTATTTGGTCCACAGACAGTTGGTTGTACAAAATTTACATAAACTCGTATCAAAACAATTAATTTCGTTGTCTCATTTTTCTGTTAAACAAATTATTATTAACCATATCTATAGATTGATCGACCTTTATGGTCGGTTAAGTAGAAAGTCCAATTAGAAGTTTCCGACTTTTTCTTTTCAAAAAAACAAGTTTTTACAATTTTGCGTCTATATAAAGACACATCTTATTTGTGGTTTATTTATAATTGTTTATATTATTATTAATAATGGAAATAATCGTTTTATTATTGTTTTCTTTTAAAATTCTCAGTACAATGTTATCTAATCATAATCGTCATCTATTGCGATAAATGTAAATAATAATACACCTGTTCCGCGTCATTCTTTCTATTATTTCTGTTGGTTTATTCATATCTAAATGGTGCCAAAACACAAAAATTTATGAACCTGTTCCACACTTGGTTCCATTTAATATTTTGATAAATCAAACCATATGACGTTTCTCGGAAAAATCAACACCGGTATAATCAAATATTATATTTTATTGTTTGTTAAGATAACAGTAATTTATAAAAATGAATAATCAATAAAACAAAATAAAATAAATAAGAAAACGTATTGTTCATAATGGTAAAAAGCGACACGAAAACAGGAGAATGTAGCGGATTCTTAGCCATCATCACCACTGAGCACCGGTATTATTATAGACGTTTTAAGAATGTCCCCGAGGACATCCTCAACGATTATCTTTATTAGGTTTCCTATAATTAATATTTTTACCCAATTTATGGAAAATTAATACAAATATTTAGATAAATTTTGTATAATACAAATGTTAATTGAAGTCAAGTTCTTTTGTATACCTGGCAATTTTCAAAACAAAAATTCTCTAATCCTTAATCATAATTAAAGGGTGGATTTTGATGGAAAATCACTCCCCAACAAAAAAAAACACACTGACACTTAGCACTTCATTTATAATCCGGTTACTGGCAGTCATACGACACTCCGCTAATAAGTAGGCAATACCTGTAGAATTAGTATGTGTTACCTGGCTGAATTAACTGTGGTTTAAAACTATAGTAACGCCATCAACGGACAGGTAGTGTATCACAAAAATCTCGCTTATACTACGAGTATATTTTACGAGTGTCCTTTACACGCTTTAATATGAATAACACGAGTGTTATATGCAAGAGTAAAGGACAAGAGTGATATTGTGATACTGTGATTACGAATGATTACTCAAAGAATCAACTCTATTTTACAAATTAAATTACTTAAGTTACACATTATGCATGATTTTGTTTAGATAGTAAACAATTTTTATTGCATTATTTTGAGTTTTTCTTGGTAAATATGTTACAGAAGAAATTCAGTGGTATACATGATGAAACACAAGGCTTAGAAAAGTTATCTTAAGCAATCCTGGAATTTTCTGTTAATTAATTTTTTTCAATATAAATTCGGTTTAGCGAAGTAATAAAATCAAATTTAGCGCCTTCGTGATAGTTTTAAATATTTTATAAGAGATGGCAGTGTATTTAGTGATTTCTTTTTTTTAATGGCGCCCCTGGTTGCATTCCATCACAAACTGTCAGTGTTGGCGGTTTGCTGTGTCCATCGATTCTTTTGTTTTTTCTTTTGATTTTTCCCATAGTAATTCAAGAAAAACAAAGGAAAAAACATGAAAATTTGGACAAGTGAGCACACATTCAAGTGAGTTTTAATTGTTGCAAAATGATTTGATGTAATTAAAAATGTCATTATTATTTCTTGTTATAATAGCCATCCATGGGAAACTGTGGCCACTGCAGCTTGGCGGAAATACCCAAATCCACATAATCCAGCTGTAATTGGTACTGATGTTGTTGAACGTAAAGTAGTTGATGGTGTTTTACATACACATCGTTTAGTCAGTTCGATTTGGTATTTTCCAAAATGGGCACAAGCTGTAAGTATCAAGGTTACATCATTCATTCATTTTTTTGGGGGAGGGGGGGGATGTCTAAAAATCCAATTAAAGAAAATATTGCACGTGGATGGCATCCATCCAAAGTTTTAAAATTATCATCTAAATTGTTTTAATGATCCAAAAAGGTGAACCTGTGGAAAGTTTGGTTAGGTAACATTTTAGAAATGTCATTGTTTGGTCGATGATCTACCACGTGTGTCACATACGATATTCGTCTTTATTGTCATTTGATATAAGGGTCAACTAATTTGGATAACCTTGAATTGTAATTGTGGACTTTGGTTCTTTTTTGATGTCTAGTTGTCATATCTTGTCGTCTAAAAAGCAATTGATATCGACCAGGACAGGAAATATTATTGATTCACACTACCCTAATTAAAGATTCAATAAATTATTCAATTAATCAATAATCTACCGATTCGATTTGTAAATCTAACAAAGAAACGTTTTTAATTTCAGTTAATTGGTTCAGCAAAGGTTTGTTATGCACGGGAACATTCTGAAGTAGATCCAAATACACGTCAAATGATATTACGTACAATAAATTTAACATTTTGTCGACATATAGCTGTAAATGAAACATTAAATTATGTACCACATCCATCCGATCCAAATAAAACATTATTAAAACAGGAAGCTGTTGTAACAGTTAAAGGTGTACCATTAAATCATTATATGGAAGATTTATTAACAAATCGTATATCAAATAATGCTGGTAAAGGGCGACAAGCAATGGAATGGGTGATAAAACGTTTAAATAATGAAGTTAAAGATTTACAACGTAGTACTGATGAAATATTAAATCAAACAAAGAAATCAATTGATGGTATAGCAAATAGTGCAAAGAAATCAATGGATGATATATCACAAAAAGCAAAAAAGAGTCTTGATGATATACAAAATTTACGTACAGGCAATTATTCAAATTGATGAAATTTTTTTAATTCGATTTTAATTGGAATTTAAAAATGACACAATGAAAAGTATTAGCATTTAGTTTGCTATTAATTCATATCACACTATCTTTATATCTCACTTTGTTTGTCTCATTTCTTATATTATATAGATGTATTTGTTGTTTTTTTTTAAAATTATTCGTTGTTTGTTTGATCAAAATGGGAGGAATTCTTGCGATTTCTCTCCCTGGACAAATTGTATTGGAACATGTGATGTACATACATTAATTGTATATAAGTAATTTAAATGAATTTATTTATTTTTAACATTCCTGTAATAGAATGTTTCATAGAATAAATGTTGTAAATAAATTGTTGATAAATAAAATTTATTGTGCTTTTCCAATTTGTTCGATTTTCCTTGTGATTGTTCAACAAGGCGAAACATTGTTTTCAGTATTCCACATCAAATTTGCCAATAGTTCTGTCTGATTTATTTGGCCTGGGTTAACCCCTAGAGTACGATTGCAGTATATCAAGTTTTACCTGTTCAAGCTAGCTTTCTTCCAATGGGTGAGACAAGGATAGGCATAACTTTCTATCCTTCTCGCACCCATTGAAAACATATCAGCTTGAACAAGTATGACTTGTTGGTGTAATCGTACCATGGACTTCTAATAATAATTGTTTAGCATAGGAATTCGCAGCCCATGTATTGTAAGTCCATGAATCGCACCGAAACATAAATTCAGAATAAAAACAGTCAGACATGATTAGCCAGGGCCGAAACTAGCTATAGGCAGAGTAGGCACCGGACAAGGGGCGCTAAATTTTTTAACCGCTTACGAATTATACAGAGGGAAAACCAAAAATTGCTATTTTCTATTTTTCGCTTGTAGCACCTATTATTCAAAGGAATATTCCATTTTTGAATTTTGGTGGATGCGCCGGGGTACTTTCGCGCGTGGAATTTGAAAAGTTTGGTGGAGATGCCAAGCGCACACTTTGATGAAAAAATGTTAGAAAAAAAAGGCTTTAATTCTCTGTGGAATAGCAAATTTTCGATACGACATTTAGTTTCATCATGGCCATCATCAAATTAATTTTTTTAATCTTCAATTATTTTAGAAAGGGGCGCTAATATCCCGGTTTGTCTATATTCAAATTTTCCCTTGTTTCGGCCCTGTGACTAGCATTGATTAGCATCAAACATACAGGGTGAATCACACGAACCTACAGTTTCCGTATTTTTTAGAGAAACGAAACAAAAACACAAGGATAGAGAGTGCTCTGTCTAAAAATGACTTGACAGCAAAATGGGCCTTATTGGTAAAAGCGTTTCTGAAATGAGAAAAACGACCAATATCTCCTAGAACTTATTCATAAATGAGCAGGGAACCCTACCGCTGAAACTGCGGAATTTGTGGTATACGACAACAATTTTCCCGTTTTAGAAAATCATAATTTTGATTGAAAAAAAAATTAAATACTTTTCGATGTTTCGTGTTTAGTTGACCTACTTTTAGAGATCAGTTGCATTGTTTATCTTACCTTGACACTGAATTCATTGTCAGATGTGCTGAAATGTGCATAACACGTATTTTTTATCTGTTATTGTTCTTTTTCATTCAACAATCGCCAGTTGTTTACCTCAACGCTTCTTCTTATCGTTACTTGTTTATTCAAACTGAAGTAGACCACACTTCGCAAATCTGAATTTAATCACGTATGATTTAAAAAAGTCATTGACCTGTTAATAAATAGAATTTCCATTTAAAGTACGAAAAATTTTCAATCTTCTTCCATTTTTTTCTCAATTAAAGTTACGATTTTCAAAAACGAAAAAAATATCATCATAATCTACATATTCCGTAGTTTCAGCTGTAGTGGTTCTTTGCTCATTTTTGTATAGGTTCTGAGGGATATTTACCGTTTTTTTCATTTCAGAAACGCTTTTATCGATAAGGCCCATTTTGATATCAAGTCATTTTTAGACAGAGTACTTGCAAACTTTCAATCCTTGTGTTTTGGTTTCGTTTCTCTAAAAAATACGGAAACTGTAGCTTCGCGTGAATCATCCTGTATATGCATAAACGGGTTCTGGATCGATAAGTGCGCAGTCTCAAATATCTGTATCCCTATTGCAATTGGCTAGAATCACATATTAGAACCGATAGAGATAGACATATACAAAATTACATTGATAGAACGATATTGTTGTCTTGCTTTATTGACAGAATTTGTCTACTATAATCTTGAATTTAGAAATATTTGGCCGGTGCTAACCTCAATTTTTAACCTCACTTTTTACCTTCTATTTCTTTTTAAACAAATTTCACTGAAAATTCGATTAAATTTAATCATTTTGCGATCATTAAGAGATCACATTTAAAGTTTATGGATTTGCCTCTTATACTAACAGGTAGAATTGTTGGGCATCAATTTTTTTTCTCTCAAATAACCTCTATTTTATTATTAGAATTAGCACAGAATAAATCTTATTTTAGTACAAAAGAACAATGCCACCGACAAGTCGAAATAAAGCAACATTTAATTTATCAAAATATTGTAATCGAGATTTTTTAACGAAATTATTAATTGATCCACAATATCTATTACCAACATGTTGTCTTCTATTTCTATGGGAAATATTATTAAATATTTATATAATAGAGAAAGTTAATTATACCGAAATTGATTGGAAGGCTTATATGCAAGAAGTTGAAGGCTTTCTAAATGGTACATTAGATTACAGTCAACTTAAAGGTGATTAATTATCAATTCTTGTATCAACAATTAATTGTTTGTTTATTTGTAGGTGATACAGGACCCTTAGTATATCCAGCTGGATTTGTTTATATTTATTCAATTTTCTATTATATAACATCAAAAGGGACAAATATCTATTTAGCTCAATATGTATTTTTATTGATTTATTTGTGTCAAACATTATTAACATTTCGAATTTTTATAAAAACAACAAAAATCCCACCGTATGCTTTAATAATTTCAACATTAACATCATATCGTATACATTCAATTTATGTTTTACGTTTATTCAATGATCCAATTGCTGTATTATTGTTTTATATCAGTTTAAATCTATTTATATCAAATTATTGGTATTTAGGTAGTTTTTTCTATTCATTTGCTGTATCAATTAAGATGAATATCTTGTTATATTCACCGATTTTATTAATTGCATATTTAACAAATTTAACATTCATTCAAACAATTAAGAATTTGTTAATTTGTGGTTTATTACAATTGTTTTTAGGTTTACCATTTATTTATACGAATATCTTCACATATATAAAGGGTAGTTTTGATTTAGGTCGTATCTTTGAACATAAATGGACTGTTAATTATCGTTTTCTATCGATTGATATTTTCGAAAATCGTCTATTTCATATTTGTTTATTAATTTTGCATATTCTCTTATTAATTGTATTTCTACCGATATTTTTACGTTATTTTCGTAGTTATGCAAAGTTAAATTTGATTGTTGACGATTTAAAAAAACAAATTGTTAGTGAAAAGAAGAAACGTGATGATATGTTGAAGAAAGAAAATGAGAAATTATCTAAAAAACAAAAAGCTTTTTTAAAAATGTTTGAGGAACAATTGAAACGTAATAATGGTAATGTTGATGATTGTGATGATGTTGATGATGATAGTGGTTTATTAAAATTAGAAAAGCATATGAGTAAAATTGTACAACTTTTTGTTTTACCATTTTTTATTGGTAATTTTATTGGTATAATGTGTGCTAGATCATTACATTATCAATTTTATTGTTGGTATTATCACAGTTTATTGTATTTAGTGTTTTCAACGAGTTTTTCAAAACCGTTTATGTTTTTATTGTTGGGTATTATTGAATATTGTTGGAATGTTTATCCTAGTACGAATTTATCATCATTGTTATTACATTTTTGCCATATTATTATATTAATTGGTGTTTATAAGACTATGAGAAAATGATTAATAAATTATTTTCCTAATTTATTCTTTTATTTTTAATATGGAAATTTAAACTCTTAATTTTAAATTTCCCGCAAAATCTGTGACTGGTGACACAGTACCACCAAAGAATACATAGTCCATAGAAGCTCATAAGTCCAATTTTTGTGACCCATGTAAACCTGAAACTCAGGGAGCGACACTTGTTCAATGTCGGTAATTAAGGTGATTACTACTGATTACCA
>JAZBGY010000207.1:26662-88675 GCA_037414755.1 Lydus trimaculatus | reverse complement strand
TACCTGGTGGTGATTTAGCTAAAGTACAACGTGCAGCATGTATGTTATCGAATACAACAGCTATTGAATCGGCATGGAATAAATTAAATCAGAAATTCGATTTGATGTATGCTAAACGTGCCTTCGTCCATTGGTTTGTACATGAAGGTATGGAAGAGGAGGAATTTACGGAGGCTCGTGAAGATTTGGCAATGTTGGAGAAGGATTATGAAGAAGTATCAACGGATGATATACAATAAAACAAAAAATAAACATAAATTGTTTAATTTTCTTAACCATCTTACAACACTAATAAATTATTTTCAATATTTTTTAATTGTTTTATTCGAGATTATTATTAAGATTTTAACAAATTATTCAATCTATCTATTTCCTTACCCAAAGTATCAACATTCTCCTGAAATATCAATAGAAAAACAATAAAAACATAGAATAATCAGGGCCGTACTTACGCTTTTTTAAGCCCTAAAGCTATAGACATTCACAGTGCAATCTGTAAGACTATATACTCACATTCCCACAAGAGATTCAAGTAGCTCCTCCTACCAGCCTTTCTTGTGCTTTGTCGTGGTTTTTAACACCAGCGTTAGTGGACCTGTACTGTTTGTAGGACTTGTAGGAGACGCGGTAGCATGTACAATAATAGTGGCCGCTGTAGGCTAGTCTGGTAGTCCTTGAGCATCCTACATGTAGTCAAACAACCTACACCCCATTCATGGTCCAATGAGTGTAGTCCTACAGATTGAACTGTGAATACCTAGCTTTAACGCTACTAAATTGATTATAATAGTTACGGATATAACGGACGATCGGTTAAAGCGTACACATTCATATAAAAATTTAGACTTTCACACATTTCTTATGAAAACTTCTAGAAAACAATCAGAGACTCCCTCACTTTACGCGATCTCGATTGTTCGCACTTCTTAGATCCGATTTACACGACAGATTCACTTCTCAAATTTAAGCTTTAGAGCCTAAAGTAGGCTCCTATGAGGATATAGATTACAACTTACTTTTAAAGTGATATTTTTAAGTAGAGCATCCTCCAGTACAGCTTGTAGTTTCCGATTGATATCTAATGATAATTCAAGTGTTAAATTATCATCGGCCACCCGAGAACTGTACATTGATGCCATAACACCATTTAATTTCGCGACGTTCGCCTATTTAATCAATAATAAATAAATCTCAATAATAAAAAAAATAAAAAATAAATAATACAACAAGTCTTGTTAAGATTAACAAAGAAAAATATGCCAGAAATAAAGAAAACTCACCAAAATTTTGAAGACTGTTTGCATTTTGTGATAAATCACAAAAAAAAGAACAGAAAGCAATTAAATCTCACAGAAAACATGAAGCAAAAGATAGATAACAGAGAAACAGTTATTATTATTATTATTGTTTTTTCAAAAAAAAAATTCATTACCTTATTATTATCCATGGCATTTGATGTTAAAGCTCCTGATTGATCACGTAATATATAACTTTGTAATAAACGTGTTTTCTTTTGTAATTCCATAACAAGTGTATTTACATGTTCTTCTAGAAAATCGAGTTTTTCCGATTTTTTTGCACTAGCACGTTGTAATTTAACGATATGTTCAATTAATGTTTGTCGATCAAGTGGAAGATCCGGTTGTATCACCTTTAAATGTTTTTCAATTCAGAAAAAATAATAATAAGAAAATCCACAACTTACTTTAACTTGTTCTACAGTTCCATTTGATTGTGGATCACCTGTACTTAATGATGAATTTGAACTACTACTACTACTACTGTTATTTGTACCTAAACTTTCATAATGTTCCAGTCTTTTTCTACATTGTTGTAGCTCTTTATTTATTTCCTACAAAACAAAAACAAACTATCAAAGATAAGGTTTCCGACATTGTATATAACCAACTGATAAGATTTTATAGTGGTTTTCTTTATTTAGTCTATTTTACAATGTTCCTTTCACCGTTCAAATACTACTTAGGTGTCTGTTATGAGTAGGAAAAGGCTCGCTCAATTCTTTTTGTTAAAGTTTATTGGAAATAGGAGAAAAAAAGCACATTATTAGAAAATTATCTGATTAGAACTTGACAGTCTGAACTGTTCCTAGTCGATGAACTTGCGAGAACAGGTGCTATGGTTCCACCGTTCCACTCATAGGTCTGGAGCCATTCTTTGGGCTAGCCAAGACCCACAGAAGGCAGGAAATCTGTGAATGCGAGTGAAGCAGGAACATACTCCAAAAGAGACAATGTCCAATGCCTCAGAATGCTAGAGAGCTTCTCGACCTAAGTAGGAATCATCTCAAAAAAACTGGACAAAGCAGACAGTGAGAGATGTAGATTGTGTGGATCGGACAATAAAACCTCCGAACACATACTACTCAAATGTGATGCCTTGGCTCGTATGACGCTCACCCACCTAAGTAATGTAACTGTATCACCTGCTGAAGCGGCGAAGAGGTCTCCCAGAGTTAGCTTTGCTCAAAAGATATGTTTCCTTGAATATCAATAGACGGAGGGTTAAGAACAATAGATCAGCGGTGGTCACAGTTCAGGAAGGCTATAGATGCTAAGCTACTGTTCTTTAATTAAGTCTAACATTTATAGGACAATAGTAACTCTATTTGGAAAAATTAAAGGTGGATTCACACTTGCGGCCAAGGCACAATCAATAACGTTTACACAGAAATTAACAGATGCATTCACATTGGCTGGGTCCGGTGATCATCAAGATCGCTACACGATTTTGACCGGCTCAATCCATTGAAGATTTGACATGACCGTCTAGTGAAAATAGTCACCAGTCTCTTCTCGGTTACAAATTGGTAGTTTTTCTTTTCAACACCTGGAATTCTTCTGTTAGGTCACGTGCGAAATAGGCTAGTAAACGTATAAACTGTCTAAGAGGCATTTAGATTCACCGTCAACAAGTTGGCGGTATAGAGTGAAAATATTCTTTGTGAAAGTTTTGAAGCATCGGTTGGTTCAGAAGCGAGAGAGCGTGATTGTGTTTTAACCGTAAGTGTGAACTGGTCTTAATAAGAATACAGTCTGAAAATAGGTACTGCGGTGTAATGAGTGTGTTTATTCTTGTACGCCAAAGGCATGTGCTATGTTGCATGCCTCAAACCGAATTAAACAGCAACGTGTTTCATGCTTCATCCAACAGAGACATGCCTTTGATGCACGAAGAATTCAAAGCGTACAAGTGTAAACACAGTCAATGATCGAAACGTCTGCCCGACAAGTAGGAGTTGCGGGTTCGACTCCCAGCGGTGGAGTCCAATAGTTTTTAGACTGTTATTGAAAGAGATTCGATTAAAAATGTACGAATTAACAGAATGAAAAGACATAAAAACGCAAGAAATAGGGCTCTAAAAGATAAATCATATTTTCGTTTCATTGCAGCATTTTCGTCTTTCTGATCAGCAATTTCTTGCGTATCATTCTTCTCCTCTTCTAATAGTCTAAGAGCCAGCAACGGTTTCATTTAAGTCATTTTATAACGCAGGGTTTTAGACGGAGGACCTATATAATTATTGAATCGTTTATAGATAAGGTTTTAGCACCTGAACCTCGAAGGTACATACCTCTCACCTGACAGGTAAGGTAAATAGGTAACCGTAATAGTAACACGTCTGGAATTTTTATTGAAGCAAGTGTACTATGTGTAGATAACACTTGCAAAAATCCAGTTCTCAATTCCACTGCTAACACCCTTAAAAAAATGATTAAAATGTACGATTTTCATTCAAAACATTGCCTTCAATCGAGGGGTGCGGAGTGAGATGCAGGTATACTAGAAACAGTCGAAGGTTCGGCAACGCTGCATTCTTCCCAACATATGTAGAGTAGAGAAAGTAAGCTGTACTTGTCTCTTTTTATATATATGAGAGAGACAAGTTAGTTCTTCCCAGCGTTGCCGAATCTTCGACTGTTTCTCTATACCTACCTCTCACTCCGCACCAGTCTGTTGAAACCCACGTTTTGGATGAAAATCGAACATTTTAAGTCCTCCGTCTAAAACCCTGCGTTATAAAATGACTTAAATGAAACCGTTGCTACTATAAAATCAATCAACTTTTCATCAGTGAATATCTGAAAACTCGACTGATCAGTTCAGAAGCGAGAAAGCTTGTGAAGATTGTGTTTTGACTCCTACTGTGAATCGACTTTAATACGAATACAGTCTGACCCGACAAGTAGGAATTTCGAGTTCGATTCCCGGCGGTAGACACAAACAGTTTTTTGACTGTTCAATGAAAATTAAGAGCAAAAAAACACAAAAAATAGGATGAAGACACCTACTCTAAAAGATAATTCATATTTTCGTTTCATTACAAGATTTTCGCCTTTCTGATCAGCAATTTCTTGTTTCAATTTCTCACATAATACTGTTTTACCATCTAAATTCTTCTTTAATACATCAATTTCTTCAGTAAATTTAACACGTTCCTCTGCCAATTGTGTTGATAACATTGTTGATCTTGTTTCTTGTTCTTTAATTGATCGTTTCAATACTGTTTGTTCACAAGACAATTGTTGTACCTAAATAATAAAATAAAAATCATTAAAAATTACACAAATAAAACAACAACAACAATTACTTTAGTTTCTAATGCTGTAAATTCAGATTGTAATCGAACATTTTTATCAGTTAATTGTTGTGTAAATAATAATAATTCAGCTTCACGTTCTCTACATATTAACATATCCGATTCTAATTCATTATTACGTTGTTTTAATAAAATAATTTGTTCATTACACGATTTTAATTGTTTTTGTTCATTAATTAATTGTAATTTTAATTGATCTAATTGTGTAGTTTTTGTATGTAAATCAGCTGAATCTTGTCGTTGTTGTTCTGTACATGCTTTTAATTCACATAATTTTTGTTCATTATCTAAACGTTCACGTTCTAATTGTTGTACTTTTAATGATAAATTATTATTCTCTTGTAACATGTTTTGTTGTTTTTTTTGTAAATTTTCTAATTGTAAATTTAAATCTTTTATTTGTTGATCTTTGGCATCTCTTTCATGACGTAATAAAATCAAATTTGCTTGTTGTTCCTTCAATTGTTGATCTACAAAATTATTGTTGTTACTGTACGAAAAACAATTGAAAATTTTATTATAAACCTAAGACATGTGCACGATTCTCTTGTGATGTGTGGAATTCTTTGATAGATTCTTCAGCATCATTTTTAGTTTGTTGTATTTGTGATGTAACTTCTAATAATTGTTGATTAAGATTATCAATACGATTTTGACATTCTTTATGCAGTTCCATTTCGATTTTTAAATTATTTTGTGACCATTTCAATTTCGTTTCAATTGCATTTAAATCACTTTTATAACGTTCAATATCTTGTTGTGCTGTTTTCAATTCATAACATTTATTATCCAACATTTGACAAATACGTGCTTTCTCTGTTATCATTACTTGTAATTTATGTTGTAATAATTCATTTTCACGCAATAAATCTTTCGATTTCTTCTCGAATTGTTCTTTTTGTTGTTTCTGTTCTAAAACATTCTTTTCACTAACTGCATATCGTATCACCATTGCCTCTTTCTCTTTTACCGCTAATTCTTTATGTTTTACAGCCTATAACACAATTTTTTATTGTTAACAATCGATTATTAAATCAACAAAACAACTTACTAATTCCAATTTAGATTCTAAGCCTTTACAAACATTTTCCAAATATAAACATTTATCTTGTAAATTTTTCATTTCTTCCTCATATTTCTGTTGTTGTTGTTCAAGAACGCTCTGATTCTCTTCTGTATCAGTTTCATTCGATAAATTCTCATCAATTATCTCGCATAGATCTTGTTTTTGTGGTGATTCTTCTGGCGTTGAAGACATATGGTCGGTTTGAGACCGATCTGATTCGTTTATTTCTTCCATATTATTCTATTTTAATTAAACAACATGACTGATTTTCTTCCAGATTAGCTAAAATCTTCACTATTTATAATAAATCTATATGGTAAAAGTTAATTCCAAAATCAACATTTGAAACAACAACAACCTGTCAAAATACTGTCAAATAAATGTCAATTTTGACTGTTGATGTCAATTAGTGGTAGCGTCCTCTTTTAGTAGAAGTTTGAAAACAAGAATAATAATGAATTATGCCACGTATTTATAGTTGTTTCCCTGTAATTATAAAAGAAAAATTATTGCAATTTTGTAGATTTATTCCGATTGCTGAATATTTCTTTTCTATTTTCTGTTTAGTAGTATTTTTTATCACAATATATTTAGAATACAGAAACCTGTAGAAATAGTTGTTTATTTATTTGTTCGAAAGAGGTCGCTTAGTAGCATCTATTCTACAATCGTATTCAGTGGACGATCATCATCTCTAAAAGCCAATTATACAGTCGTTAGTTGTATTGTCTGACAAACTGACTGAATATGCAGTTCTGTATAAATTCTCTAGAAAAACGCATCTTTATAGGATAGATATATGTTTCAATTGTCTGTTCCTGTCTTAATTTTACAAATTCGATAATTATAGATGTCAGGGCCAACATACGACTGACTGGAGATCGTTAAAAAATTGCGTTTTTTTTTACATCGAGGAGAGAGTTTATGATGTTCGCGATAAAATTTCAACTTATTTGATCCTTGATGGATTACCTTGACAAGTCTTCATAGAATGGCGTAATTTTTGTACTTGTTAGAATGGTTATAAACCAGTTTATTATAAAAAATAAAATTGATGGAATTTTTTATTCTAACGACCTTAATTTCAATTAAAAATTGCGATGGATGTTCTACGTTTCTTTTCTAAAAGTTCCAGATGATTTCAATTGACGATAACTGAAAATGGTGGAATTAAATATAATTGAATACTACTGAAATACAGTATGTTTCACTACAGGAAGCAGATGGTCGGCTTATTTACCGAAATAATCAAATTTAACTGGCCGGAACTAATATGGAGTCACCTAAAGTATCGTTAAACTACAATCAAGTTGGGTTTCTGAGAGTTATATTTGATTATTTTGATAAATAAAGCGGCGAAGAGTGCTTTTTGTGGTGAAAGGTGAAACATGCTGTATTAATCTGTTTGGTATTGAATTAATAGTCCAAGTTTTTGACAATTATATTAATAAAAGCAAATAAACAAACTAGTTTACATATAAAAAGTACACTTAAATCATTTTAGCGCCTAGTTTTCAAAAAGTGCGTCAAACAGTTCACATAAAAATGATAATTACAGAACTTTTACTGTTCATTGTTGTAACAATTTTAATTTATTTGTTAATAAACCATTTATGTTCTTACTGGGACTTTTATGAGTTATCCTGGAAACTTTCCGGTCCGATATCTTTACCAATTATTGGAAATGCTTTATATTTTCTTTGTTCAGATGATGGTAACATTATTTCGTTTTCTTTTTTGACTAATACACAAATTTTGTTCGAATTTAAAGAATTATTCAATCGTGCTGTTGAGGGTGTATCACAATATCCAAGTCCTGTAAGATTTTGGTTTGGACCGAAATTCAGTATTGTCATCTCAGATGTTGAAAATGCCAGTGTAAATGATTTATTTTTCATCAAAATTTTATTAAAAATTCATTTCTCTATTAATTAGATTGTAATGTCATCATCAAAATTTGCCACAAAAGATGATATTTATCGATTTTTGAAAGTGTTCACTGGTGAAGGCTTAATTACAGCTTCAGGTATTTATTTTCATTTAATCATTTACTGTAAAATTATTAACGATGTTGTTTTAAAGGTGCTAAATGGAAATCTGATCGGCGATTGATTGGGCCATGGTTTTTAAAACGAAACATCACGCAATATTTACCGATCTTTCAAGAACATGCACAAAAGTTGTGCCAAATACTTCAGAATCGAGTTGATAAAGATGTTTTTAATATCAAGATGATAATGCATCGATGTGTCATCGATATAGTTCACGGTACGCAGTTTGTCTAAATTGCACACAGGACCGGCGCTAGGGTAGCGTCCGTCACTCACTTAAAGACTTGAGAGGCGCACAAAACTGTAGGTTATAGATTAGAAATGAAAAATATTCGGGCCGCTAAGTTATACGGGCGCCAAATATCCTAGAACCGATTCTGCGTGCATATTTTAAACATTACACAAATGGTGGAGGCGCTGGGGCAATGAGACTTCTAGCGAAGAACAACCTTAATCTCTATCTCTATCGTCAAAATTGAAATACTTTCTTTGTAGAAGTGGTGTTTGGAATTAAATCTGAAGCACAAAATGGTGGATTAGACAGTTTCTTGAAAACAATAAAAAGGTAATGATAGTTACCATAATTACAACAAACTTATCGTTGATTTTGTTTTAGGATGTACGAACTGATACATGCACGAATTGCAAAAGTTTGGCTTCAAATTGATTTTATCTTTAGAAAAACCAAATATTGCCCCGAAGAGACGTTTGGTAAAAGTCTACTCCATAATCATATGAAATTTGTATTGAATTTATTAAAATAATAAAAAAAAAATCTAATTTTTGAAAAAGTAACTTTTAGGCAATGCACAAATATTCTCAAACAACAAATGAACGAGATTATCAACCATTATTTGAATTTTTAACGAAATTACAGAAGGAGCATTCAGAATTTGGTGATGACGAAGAGATGCTTCATCATCTCTCAACATTAATTAGTGCTGTAATCAGCTTTCTTTTCCTAATTTCATATGTTATCGGAAACATAAGATTTTATTCATTTTAGAGTGAAGATACTGTCATGATAGTCTCCTGTTTTACACTAGTTATACTTGGAATGTATCCGGAAATTCAACAAAAAATCGTCGATGAAATCGAATTAAACATAGGAAGAGATGCGAAAAGCTTTAATGCTGCCGATTTAGACAAATTGGAATATTTCGATATGTGTATTAAAGAAGTATTGAGATTGTTCCCTATTGCACCGTTTGTTATTAGGAAAACAACTGAGGATTGTAAAATTGGTAGTATTTCCCTTATGGTTTAGGATAAGTTGTGATTTTTGTTGAATTTAGGTGATTTAAAGATACCGAAACAGTGCACTGTTATCGTTGCTATCCATAATATCCACAGAAATAAACAATATTGGGAGAAACCAAACGAATTCTATCCAGAACATTTTCTAACTGAAGCTGTAAAGAAACGTAATCAATATGCTTATATGCCGTTCAGTGCAGGACCTCGGGGATGTCCTGGTAAATGTTGTCTAAGATTTTGGATAAGTTTTGATCTTGAAATCAAGACTTTAGAACGTATAAATTGTTAATTTTTATCATTTTTTAGGTAAAGCCTTCGCCTTTCTTGCTATCAAAACAATTCTAGTTAACATTTTACAAGAATATCAAATTGAATCTCCTGGTACCTTAGAAGATAAGAGACTTAAGTCAGATATAAGTGTGCGATTCAAAGATGATCTTTATCCAATCAAACTCAAGTATCGTTGTGAATAAGTTTTTTTTTGTTATAAAATATAAAAAATAAAGAATTTTTGTTGTAATTCCACCTGTTTTCGTATTCCCCAGTTACTCGTATTTGTTGTCTGCTCCTTTATTTCACCCACCCCTGTAACTCATTCTATAGTTCTTGTAGCGCTCTCAAACATCGTGACGTGGGGGAAGGGGGTACAGAGTAGGATGGATAGCTTACTTGCGGGCGCAGTGATGGAATGAGAGAGGAATATGTATCGGCTTCACCTCACAAATGTTTATGCCTACGAAACACAGTATAGTTCTATAATTTTGTTCATTTCCAAATAACCTACAAGGGCAACGAATTAAAGTAGGAGATGTAGATCGAGATTACGGTTCATCTAGAATCAACCTTGTCATCTTGTTTATCAGAGAATTTGAAGATTAATTGACCTAATATCATGCGCTTGCGTTATAATTTACAAACAAAATATTCTATATTGAATATTTAATCTTCCGGTCTATTGTTAAAGTATTCAACATAGTCAGAATTAGATAAGCAAATATGAAACTCACAAATTTTTATATTGCGTTAAATATTTTTATTTTAATTACTTCACCAATTAATAGTGAAGGTCGTGGTGTAAATGGTGGTATAAGTTGTGCTGGTAAAGATGAACTTGTTTGTTAAATATAAAAATCCATAATTGTATTGTTTTTAGCTTGTACCGTTACAATGGGTGTTATTTTACAAATTGCTGAAATTCATCAAGAAAGTTTCATTAATATTACAAGAAGTTATTGTGAAAAATCACCGGAAATTATCAAAAACGTTTGTCTAAAAGTACTAGCCGATATTGAACCATTTGTTGAGTATGTACCAATATCCTGAAAATTTCATAAATATTCTAGGAATTCGAACAATTTTCAGCCAACTTTCAGAAAAAATAACACCAGATTTGTTTTGTTTATTATACGGAACTTGTACAGTAGATGAAGGACAGGAATTGTGCCACCTATTTCCATTACCATTGGAAAATCATCAACAATTTGATGTAATTAGTGGAAATATGGAGAATTCAACTGAAAAATTAGATTTTTGCCAATTTCCAATTATCGAGCGAATTTGTCAGATTTTAAACGATTCTTATAGGTCTCTGGATGCAGCTGTAGATTTTGATAAAGACGGCTTTAGTTATCTACCAACAGCAAGGTAATTTAATCAATTTCTGTATAAGTTTACCTTAATTGTTTTGGTACAAAAAGAGGATCTGATTGGAGAGGTAAAGATTGTTCTGATTCCGATCCACATGTGTATCCTGGCCGAAAACCATGGAAAAACGATTTATTTCTTGATAGCAACTGTAACGGCATCTGGGGCATTGATAATACAACGAATATTTCGTATGAGAAGCAATTTTGTGCAAAATTCCCAAATAGAGGTTTAATTTTTATTGGCGACTCAATCGGTGCACACTTCCATATGCCAGAAATCTGGATAGATCCATCAATTTTCCAGATGGTATCTCAATCGAACATATTCTTGTTGATCATCTGTACTTTTGTTTATTCTTCCATTTAGCCTGGTCTCAATGGTAGTGCTATAATTTTAGACGAAATCGATTGGCCACAATACGGTTTTGCTACCGGTTATCAAAATATAACTGAAAATATTTGGATAAAAGTTAAGAATTAAGAAAACTAGCAAATTTTGGTTAATTAAATGGTAAATTTTAGGGTACTACTGATTCGATTTATCTTCGATTAAGGGCAAGAAATCGTTGTAATCATCGAGATTATCAAAATTTATCACAAAATGGTGCATCCAGTTATGAAGGTATAAATCACGCAAATTCCCTAACACGTAATCAGAGTACTGATAATCCTGCAATTGTATTTTATGCAATGCAAGGGAATGATGTTTGTAATAAGTAAGAGTTTATTTATTTGGTAATTTTTAATTATTTACGAAAGAATCTAGTTTTAATGATACAGTTGAACATATGACACCACCACAAATTTTCCGGAAAAACATTATGAAAACATTGTTTATACTTAACGAGAAATTACCCAAAAACAGTCATGTTATACTAGTAGGTTTAGTAAATGCTGAATTTATTTATCCAGCAATGTACAAT
Source organism: Lydus trimaculatus (assembly GCA_037414755.1). Taxonomy (NCBI): domain Eukaryota; kingdom Metazoa; phylum Arthropoda; class Insecta; order Coleoptera; family Meloidae; genus Lydus; species Lydus trimaculatus. The sequence continues at coordinate 77,114 of JAZBGY010000207.1, read as the reverse complement.
CGAGTACATCCGATTGGTAAAAATTTGCAGAAATCCTCCACCACATCTTTTAAGTCGATTTAATTTTAAGGTAAACTCCATCAAAATGTACGTTATAGTGATTTATACAATTGGTTCAATTGTATGCAAATTGGGCCTTGTAATGGTTGGCTGAATTCAAACGAAACATTGAGAAACATCATCACGAAAGTATAGTCTATCGAGATGATCTTGAGACAGTTGATAAATTGCGTTTCGTTTTAGAAAGCAGAAGAATTGACAAATGTTCTGAAAGATATTGCTGAAAATGAAAAATTTGACTATTTCAACTTGCATTTTATTGAAAATCCTATTAATTTATTGGCAGAGAAGCATAGAAACATTCAGGATTTCTTAGAACCCGTTGATAGTTTACATCCAAATCAAGTAAGTAGTAAAGTGTTCTTCATGAAGTCTTTTGTGCGATCGGTGCTGGTTTATTGGGTTTTTCAAGTGAAATCGGTCAAAATTTCGTAAAATAACGATTAAATTAGATTATAGATGTCGTTTGGAATCGTTTTGCTTCCTTGAACTACGACCACAGATGATCTATTTTTCTTAACTCTTCATCTATAGATATCCCAGGAGAGACATCCTTTTAGCAAAGCTAACTATGTCTCTGAGAGACCTAACCCCTACTCTAAGTGGGGGCATAAGTGGGTGAGTCTTATGCATAATATGTGTCCGATCCACATAGTCTACATCCCTCATTTTCTAATTTACCCAGTTTTCTGAGATAGTATCTCATAGGACAGTAACCAGTCTTACAAGCCTTAGTTCGTTCCTACTTAAGCCGAGAAGCTTTCTTAAGCATTCTTTGCCTGAACAGTACCTCTAGTGGAGTATTTTTGTGCTCCATTTCTACTCACTGCTTTCTTTGGGTCATGGATATCTCACAGAATGGCGCCGGACTGAAGAGTTGAGCCATAGCACCTCTTCTTGCAAGGTCATCGGCTATTTTGTTGCACCAAATTTCTGATGCCCTGACACCCATACAGGGGTGAGTTGATTTGAATTTCCCTCAACCAGTTGTTTCAGAGATTGACAATATTCCTAGATGGCTTTTCACTTAAGGTTATAGTCGGCCAAGATGTATATTTGTGTACCTTTGAGGTTTTTTGTAAACACTTTCTTGAACACATTTCTATTGCAGTTTGCATTATGGTGGGCCACTTCCTAAGGCTAAGTAAAGCTAAATATTTTCTATACTTGATGGTACAATAATTTGTTATTTGTGGTCGTCAACAATTTTTGTCATAAGTTTTGGCATTTGTTGCAATTAACCTCCTTGGAGTATTATATTGGTCAGCAGTGCTAAGCAGACTTAACAGCTGATAATAGATGTTAACTTTTTTATTCATGTAACAAGTAGGAAAAGCAATAGTTTGCAAAGACGGTAATTTGCTTGACAAAGTGACACCTGAATCCAGCGATTTCTCCCAGATAGAACTGAAGATTGCAGAAAGTTTTTGTAGTACAGAACCGAGAAAGAAGAGCAAACTGAAGAAGTCTTTAAACTATGTGACTGATTGTGAGTTAATGCCAAAAAGCGGAGAGTGAATGCATCCCTAATTTGCTCCAACTAAAATAAAAGTCTTTAAAACAGTTTTTGTAACTCCTTTACAAGTTACAAGCAAATTATTTGTAATCAACCATCTAAACGGCCAAAAAACGTGTTTAATCGATCTATTTTCTCAATTATTTTTCGAATTATTGTGGCAATTTTGTAACAGCAGTGGAGGTCTTGGCAACAATGCCCAAATAACAGTTCTAGTCCAAAAATTACAACATAACATTCCATCTCTGATGATGGAAGCGTAGACTTCCATAACCCTTTATAAGGACACATAGCCCGCTCTAATTAACGTTTATTATCATTTTAGAAAGCTCAACCATTGATAGCTGAAGTTATTTGGAATTTACTAGCAAATTCTCTACCATCTGAAGTTTTAGGACCTATCAATGTTCATAATAAAGAAATTGAAGCAGTCTTCGGTAGTCAAGGAGGACATTAGTATGTTGGAAAACAGAGCATTTCTTTTTTTTGGAATTTATTTACCTACATTTTATTATTAAATAAATAATGATGAATTTAAAAAATAGTTTCAAATGGTATATAACCATCTTCATCACACAAATTAACAGCAACTTTTTTAAATGTTGGCACATTAGGATTATAATAATGTAATTCTTCAATTACCATAGGTTTTGATTCACAACCCATTTCATGTCGTATATCATCATTTAATCCATCAATTTTAATAGAATCTTGAGTTGCTTCCAATTTTAGTAAAGTTGAGCCAATTAACCAATTACCAGAAGCTTGACATTCATTTGAATCATTACACTTCAAAGCTATAATCAAATTTACACGATTCTTATCGGATTGTTCCTAGAAGAAAACATATTTTAATAAAAACTTCCAATTGGTATATTTATTGAAATTCAATACTTCGATTAAATGGATAATTTTGCCTTCTGGTACAAAACTGATCCAATCAGTTTCAACAATATCAAACAAGATTTCATTAGTTTTTGTTGCGTTATAACTGATACCACCCCATAATTCGTACCAAATACCATAAGTCGGTGGTAGATAGATCCATAATCGTTTTACGTCCGGTAATATAGGATGGGCTATTAAAATTTGATCACCTATCATATACTGTGAATATAAGGAATAAGTTTTATTATCATTTTCAAAATCGTAAAACATTGGACGCATCCATAAACCATTAATAAAGATTGTTGTTAAATAATGCGATTTCAGCATATCACGTTTATCAATTACCGATTTTGCTAAATTCATTGCATAACTACTATTTAAAGAATTTGGATCTCTTTGTGGTTGATCTGATGATAAACGTAATAATGGCATTGTAGCTGCCATTAAATACCAACGTACACATAAGGATTCATTCAATTTTGCATTATAATATTGCGTTGAACCGCATACTGGTGCACTTATAAATGGTGTAACAAATAAACTGTTGAATAATAATTTCTTTATAGTGGAACGAAAATCAGACCAAGTTGTATTTGATGTTTGGACCAATACAGCTCTTGATTGTGTTGCTAAATTATGAGATGCTGTCATTGCGAAAATTGCTTGATCTGTGTGTGTTTTGATTGCATTTTCAATCATTTCTAATTGTACTGAACCGTAATTATTGTGGTCTGAAATGTGTTGCCGATTGTTAGCTGATAGATTCCATGGTATTGTATTAGACATGGCATTAATCAAATCCTAAAAGTTCAACTATCAGTGATGTTTATCAAAAGAAATCTTCCTATAACTACATTAGATAAATAAGGGAATTGTTTGGTTTTATCCATAATATAGTTATTATTCGTTGGCCAATTGTTATTAAAAACTAGATTTGTCGGTAAGAATCCTAGATTTCTTCGAATTTCTTCTAATAAAAGTGTAATAAAACTACTAATGTTTGGATGTTGATAATAAGGATATGCTACACGTAAATCTAGATATGTTCCAATGTAATCGGTACCATTTGAATGTTGGTAATAGATGCCTGAGTTGGTTGTACGGTTGTAAAGTGAGCTGCCTTCAGGTATCTGGAAAATAATGCATGAATTCGTTATTAAGTCACCTGCTTCTATTTGGCTAAACTGGAGAGTTTGCCAAAAAATGATTCTCAAAAATAAGTCAATCGGAATTGACCTCAATTGAGAATAAAGCGATGACGCAAGTTAACACCTTTGGAAAACCAGGTAAGATTGAGATTTTGTCAAGATACGATGTCTAAGACCTCAGAATATTGCGTTATGAATTGTTACGAACAATGGCTTTCGCTAAATGAAAGTTAAGGAAGCTAAAAGCGAACCAAAGTCCTTCTTAAGCATTAGATGGTCTAGAAAGAGACTCCCAATGTAGTGCAAAATATTTTTATATTGCATGTCTAAGCAGAAACTGATCACAACTGACGCACTTCCAAATTTTGACTGCTCTGACCACAACCAAAGTCTTCACGCTACTTATCCATCGATACTATCTCTTCAAGAACATGTCTAAGAGGATGCGTGCTAATGGTGGAAATAAGGCTTGAATAATGGCAAAATTCATAAATACCTGTGGTGGTAAGGAGAGGATGAAATTCCTGGTTTCAACAAGTTTTGCAATAACACTCTGTAAACGCTTAACTAAACTACTATCTTCATTAATTAGCATAGCAAGAAGTAGATTTTCGTGGATACAATCAGATTCGTACGTTGAACTAACAGTCTCAAATTCGTCTAAAATTGCGTCTAATTTTACCAAAGATCCACCTCTAACAAGTGGAAAACAGTACGTTTTTAATCGATGTACAACAGAATCGGTGGTCTACTTACCTGCACAGGTGTGTTCCTAGAATCCAATCATTTTGTATTTGAACACCAATTAATTGTCTTTGTTGTTCTACGACTTGTTTAATCGTTGGTCCGATTGATAATTCCAATTCGACTCTATTACCACTTAAACCCTTCAAACTAACAAGTTTTGATGGTAGTACAGTTATTTCTAAAGGTCCATCATGTCGCACAATTAAACCATGAAATTTATTTTTATTAGTTGCTAGAAAAATCGGTAAACTATTGTGATCATTCATATTACTATAAATCACTTTTGTTAATGTTGTATTTTCATCAAGCTCTATCAATGTTTCACCAAGACCAAATAGATAATTTTCAGTTAATTGAAATGACCATTCCCAATAATTTTGTGAAACAATCAATGGACCTTTAGCTGTTGTTAAAAGTGTTTCATTTGTATTACGATAAATTTCAATTGCACCATTATCTGGATAGATTTTATAAAAATAATTTTTTATTTCTAATTCTGTTGTATTGATTTCAATATTTTGTTGATGTAAAATTACAGATAAACGATTTTCATCGATTTCTTTCAATGTTAATGTAATCTTTTCAAAATTGTTATTACCAAATGGTGTTGTTGGTAATGATGGTTTATATAAACCATTATCACTATTTGAAGAATAATAATAATATTTTGATGGTAAATGATGATAACATAATTTTGTTGTATTATCAAAACAACAATTTATACGTTCACAATACGATTCAGTCGCATTATTTTTACCACATTGGATTTTATAAGTTTTATTAACAGCACATGTATGATATTCATTGTTATTATCAATATTTAGATCATAAATACAATAATAAATCAATATTGGTATGGTTATTGCAAATAATAATAAAAATACAAAACTTTTACCAGTATTATTCCATATTTTATACCAAAATAGATTTGTTTGTTTATGTACAGGTTTCTCTTTATAATCTTGACGTATTTGGCTTTGTTGTAATATAAATTCTGGCATTTTTATTGATTTTTCATTTAACAAATTATCACTATTGTTTGAATGAAACTGTTTTGAAATCAATTAGGAAACGGAATTTGATAAGATAATTTAAGATATTATTGATAACAGAAATTAGTTTATCAGTGATTAGTAATCTTAGCAAGAGCGGGATTATTGTACGTTTAAGATTCGATGGAAAAGTGTTTTGTATTAAAAATAGTAACAGAACTTCTTCCATTTTTCTTTTGAGATGCCTTCCAAGCAGCTTATTACTGCGAAATCTAGCACCTCTTCTAGTACCAAAAGTCAGCAATACTGTGTTCGACAAGTTGGATTTTGTTCTGAGCCAGAAACTGCGTAATTAAATTTACAGTATAGAGTCGAGTGTTATCGTGGTACAAAAAAATGTCACTTTTGGCACATTGTTTTTAATGCTTGTAGGTAAAGCTATCCTCTTCTGTTCTTCTAACTTGGTAGCTTCAGTTGCTTGCTCCTGTAGGACTGCTTTATATTTTGCTTCATAATAATGTTAGTAGATGTCATAACATGACAGTGTTTATTAATGCTTCACTCTCTTTTTCTCAACGCCTCAAACTTTCTCAGTAGAGTTGCACTCTAAGGTTCTTTTGTTCATCATTTAAATCCAAACGTGTTAGATAGTTCCTAGAAAATGTCGTATTTTATAAAACCGTGTTATATGAGACTATCAGTCACTACAAAGAAAGGGTTAACGTTCTAAAAACTATAATGACTGACGAGTAAACTTTACGAGGTGGCAACTCTCGATTTTGTTGATTTTCGGTATATAGATAGAGAAACTGATTCTAAGAGACACATATATTGCGTTTGTGCCCGTTTTCAAATTTAAGGGAGAAATTGGTGGTTGAAGTTCACCCTGCAAAATCAGTTTTTTTTTTTGAAATATCTTGAAAATGGCTTAATATTTTCTGATGATTCAAACGATAAATAATAGCGACACCCAAGGGCTATAATGCCGGATAAACCAATTTCCAATGGTTTGTTTGAGGGTGGAGCTATAAGCAAATATATGTCATTTTTTTTGGGTTTTTACCCTTTTCTATCCTATGGCCAAATTTGGAAGTTTTTGTATGAACAGCAAATTGAAAACTGCAAGTTATATAAGTAGCTGTTTTTGTATATATTTGATAATTAGTGGTGGAACACGTATTTAGGTTTGACCATGACGCTAACAACGCTACTAGCGCCAGGTCGCGAATCGCTATAGTCCCCCCAGAAGTGCTCAGTAAAATGTAAGATTTTGCAATATACCTAGTAGAGTAGTAGAGGCTGACTTTTGGATTAACCGATCCCATTCTTACGAAAATACAAAGGTTTATCTCTGCTTTAACCATCGCCAAGTGGCGGATGAACCGACTTTTTAAATGTAAATGCCATAAATATCTCTCTGTATTATCTTACATTTCACCTAATCCGACAGGTGCTTAGTCTTGTAGTAATCGGCCAAATAAGCTTCTACTGTAAGTAAAGGTTTCGTACAATTACTAGTTATTTTCTCTAGTTTAGAGCCCCAAAATCATTATTAGTTTCGGGCTCCAAATAGTGCCTATGAGATATTTACAATAGCCGCATTTTTAGATTTGACCAGTCTACCGTTCTGCCGTAAATATAGTGGCGTAGCAAAACCTTTTGTAAAACACTTTTTAAATATAGTAGATTCCGTTTAATTGGGCTATTGGTTTATTGGGATAGCCATTCATTATTCATTTGGTGTCAATTCAATAAAAGTACTGTAATGCAATATATACAGACCAGGTGTTTCTAATACGAACATAGGAAACATACCAAACACAACCAAGTCTTAGGAGTTTCGCATAAGTTAGAATGACAAAAACAGAAAACAAGCGGTATTTCATCGAGAATTCCAATTTACTTTGATCTTTGTCTGATACATCTGCCCGCTAATGTTTCACCATGATCGTTACAAAGATAATGAAGTAAGATTTTTGTTGCTTGTTGATCTCTGAAAACCTCCAAGACTTTCCGCACTGCTAAATTTGGTAATTTTGAATTTGGATCACCCTAATTTTTAAAGCCACGCAACTCCACTGTCGTCCACACGTACCGGTTTGTGCAAATAAACCCACGATAAAGCTTGTACGTGTGGACCAAAGACTGTCAACCCGCTCCGGTCTCTATAGGACTAATCGACCAATATTTTAGTTCGCGGCTACTCATACTGTCATCTTTATATCTACCATGCAGGCCGTTAAGCTAGGGTTTCCTAAGAAAGCGGTGCTGCTATCTAGCGGCCGTAATATCACTTGAAGCGGCGGACGTAATAAAACGGCCGTCCAGAGATGTAAACTAAGAAAAAGCGGGCAACAGTCAAGTGAGTCGATGTTCACCGTCTCGCAGTTGGTCCACAAGCATCTTGATTTTGAATCCACCATGTTGAAATAGATTGCCGTATAAAATGCGTTGCTGGCTCAGGCACCAGTGACGTCATTCCACTACATAATGGATTCCCATAATACACCCATCAGTCCTAAAGAGAGCGGAGCGGGTTGGCAGTCCTTGCGTGCTTGTAGGACAGTATCATCGTACCTAAATTTTTGCACCCTAGTACGTTTATAGTTCGATCTGGTCTGCAGTTTAGTTATTCAAGGAGGTTCGATCAACTTTGAGATTTGAAATTTGGTAGCTATCACAATGAATACTTGATTGAACTATTCTCAAAATTTAAAAACGATTCACCATCTAGTTTCTTAGAAAAATGCCTCTAAAGATGACATTTTCCAAAACTCTTATGGGAGCAAAGTGTTCACTGTGCCTTTTTCTAATTTTTTCGCCATTAACCGCCCAACTTTGAAGAATTAAAAACCGACTATAATAAACTTGAATATCTAGTGAACATTATTACACCTTTAAAACATGCGGTTACCGATGAAACTATTTAAATAATTGAAGTTAAATTTTTATTTTGTAATTGTGAGTACTAACAGCAAAACACATTACCGAAGGTTTGGCAACGTCGCACAAACAATTAAGATGGGAAAAAGAAGATAGAGATATAGTTAGAAAGAGAAGCATAATACTACTTCATATACAAACACAACAGCGGTGTTGCCACATCTTTTGATCACACCGCATTAGTCAAAAGTAACCAAGTCCTTTCATTACTTTTTTGCAATAAATAAATACCAATTATCAATTTTTAAGTTGGTTATTTTATTATAAATTAAAATAGAGAATTTTCGTTACAATTTTACGAATAAAGAATACAAAAAAAAATTTAAACACTACTTTGACTAAACAGTTTCGCTCGAACCTCCTCAAAATAATCAGAGAGCGTAAATGTATCGTTTTACCTCACTATTAGTTACGCCACTGGATAGAATTATAACAAAAAAATTCAATATTAGATAATGAATATTTTTATTTTGTAAATAAAGACTTGCTACAAATCAATAGAAGAACATCTGAATATAAAAATTAATAATAATAATAATAATTAATAATAAAAAAGTATCTACTTATTTAATAATTAATTGATCTGATACGTTTAATTCAAAAAAAATAATAATAATAATACAAATATTAACAGTCTTTCACACGGTAGTTTTATAATTTTAATCAATTTTTTTTTGTTCATTACTAATCAACTAAGCTGATGATAATCCTTTACGTTCAATAGCTACCAATATTGCAGCATTTAAAATATCAACAGGATAATTGATATCTTCGTTATTTTTATAATTTTGTCCATTATTATTATTATTGATAATTGTAGATTCATCAGGAACTAATTTCGATTCTAAACCATTTTTAATAACTTCACTTTCGATATTTTCAAATTTCTCTAATGTATTCTCAGCTAATTCATCAGGTCGTAGAAATGCTAATGATGAATTATTATTATTATTATTATTATTAATATTATTATTATCTTTTTTATTTAAATTTTTTGTTGATTGTAAACCGTGCGATTTAATTGCCATCAATATACCTTCATCTTCAATATGTCCATCATCATCACAATTATCAACGAAATCTTCAGCATCAAATGGTGCCGTCACCCATGTCTCTAATACTGAATTGATTGTATTATCAATATAACTACGTGCCATTTGTCTTGCTTGCCATTTATTTAAATAATAATCTTGATTATATTGTTGATTTGGTGTAACTAATGTTATTGGTATTTCATTTGATATAGATCGATCTATATTACGATTTGTTGTTGTTGTTGTTGTTGTTATTGTCAAATCTTCATCATCACTTGTCATTGCATCTAGAATTGCTTCAGTACGTGCCAATAATCGATCAACACATGTTGAATTTGAACAAATCTCATCATCATTATCATCTATCGTTGTTATATCATTATCATTATTTGTTTCTTGTTGTGTTTGTTGTTGTTGTTGTTGTTGATTAGTTGGTTTTAAATGGTATTTACCTTTGACTTGCCATACGTACTTAGCTTTTTTAAATGGTCTACTTGCATCATTATTCTCATTATTATTAGATGATTCACCAAATTCTTCATCGCACATTGTTATCAATTATCACAATAATTCTACAAATATAATAAAAATTGTTATTTTTATTCAATGATAAATACAATAAAACTGTCCATTGGTCAACTTACCTGTTTCAGTATTGATTTGTGTCCGTTCTGTATTCCTTTGTATCACCACGGATTTTCCATTTTATCTCAATTTATTTCGTTTTTTAAACCATCAATGTTTTCTATCAAATTATAATTAAATAAACAAATAAATATTTTCTATTTTTGTTATTGTTGTTCTTTAACTAATTCCCAATAATGTGTGTCGTTAAGAAACAGATGATCTAATTTGATTTAATCAAAGATTTTATTACATAACAACATAAATTGTCTTACTCTTTCTTTCATTAGTATTTCAATAAGAGAAAATAAGATAGAAGATGTAACGTTTTAAAGAAATACATGGAATCAACTCATTGACAACTAAACACACCACACAAAGCGACATCTATTATTTATTAAAGTAGTTAATTAACTGATACATTAAAATTAAAATAACTAAATAGAGCTTTATATGCGTTATTTTTGTGTTCTTACATCTTACCTATAATACAAAAGTTATTATCAGATTGATAATAAGTAAATTACTGAGTTTTATCCATATATTATATTTATATTTATTCATATGTTATAGTTTAGCTTCTAGTTGAGAGATGGCGCTAAAAGTATTACATTATATAAAAATCAAATGACTAAGGCTTATCGTACACGGAGCTACAGACAGTGTTAACAGATCTAGGGAGTTTTCCTTAGATTTAGGGAATTTTTACTTGTTCAAGGGAATTTTAACAATTTTTTCTTGAATCTAGGGAAATTTAGGCAAAATTTTCTTTTTTCATTAATAATTTATTTAGGTTCTTAAGTCAACCTCCAGAAAATGTTGAATGAAACAAGTATGTTTTAAAGGAAAAACTTTTGCACATTACCGAAAAACATAGAATTGTTAAATTAAGTTGTAATTTTTTGAAGCAAATAATTGAAATAACCATTTGGTCTTTTTGGAAACAACTAACAATATTGAACGTATTTCAAACGCAACTCGTAATGTTGTATTAAACGTCTTCATTGTTTCTCTCCCGTTATAAGAAATAATAAATATTCAACCAAACAGTGGTGGTAGTTAGCTTGACACATTTTTTGTTGAATCACAAGCATATCGGGTAACAATCAAGAAATGGGTCAAATAACAACTTCATTTTTCTCAGTGTACACTTAAACATTTATAACTTCTTCAACCTATTAAGAAATTTAAATTTTGGAGCAAATAAATAGCTAGGGAAATCTAGGGATTTTTTGTTCAATGTCTAGGGAGAAACACTCTAACGGATCTGGCAACTCTGGCTACAGACTAATCAAGAAATTGTTCACAGACTGAAGTCACAAAGTAGTTGAACACTCAATTCGTGTGAAAGATTTAGGCGTGAGCATCGCGGGACAATTGTAGAGCAAAATTTTGCGGTGACTAAAATTTAAAAGGTCACAAAAATTTTGAAGGCGCTAAAATTCAAAATTGAATGAGTTTTCTGTCGATTCTAAGAACGATTTTTATTGTTTTTTCTCCCTCTGTTACTACTCAGAAATGTTATCTACAGGTTAATACATTTCATCTAGGAGTATAGAAAAAAATACAGGTAAAAGGACAGTCTCAAGGGTGGATAATTTCACAAATACGAGCTATCCCTCTTCAGTCCAGACGCAGGCCCAAAGACTGTATCGTTGCTTGTATTTTTCCTATGTTCCTAGATGAAATGTTTCAACCCGCATATAGTTCTTGACATTATAAGTAGTTAGTTTCCTTTAGTTTCGCAATAACTTGCAGGCATAACTGGAGAATATTTAGTAACAAAAGTAGAAAAAGAAATAGACTTATTTTATGACGTAAACAAAAACTACAGTGACTCTCTTTCTAGAACTGCTAGAAAGCTTTTGGGCATAGTTTTCGGCTAATGACTCATCAAAATTGTTCATTTTTAACTAATCCTTGCAGAATTTATGATTAGGCTCCACTATAAGGGTTAGGACTAGAAAAAGTGCATGCAACTGTCGATTGTCAACTCACACTAGTGAGGTTATATTGATGGAACATGTCTCCATGCATACACTGTTTATAAAAAATACATCCTACACACTATGCTCAGAAAGACAAGACTCCAGTGAGCAAACGAGCATAATATTTGCTTGAGTGCAGAAGTTGATAAAAGTATTAAAAAATGAAAATCTTCATTCTTTTTTGTGAGAATAAAGTCTTATGAGAAAGTTTAAAATGCACTCGCTGTTAAAGTGAATTTCTATGAACGGGAAATGGATGGAAGAAGCTCTCCCTTCTTGAACATATAGAGTGAGTTGATAGGACACTCGTCCTGATCCAATTAAACATTGAATAATGATTAAGTCAGTAGAACTAATAGAAAAATTGATAATTTTCTAATTAGTAGATAGTGTACTGGAGTAACCCACAAAAGATTTGTTGATAAATAACAACCGGACAACTGTAAATCAAATTTTAGAATACTACGTACTTTCAGTAGGGACACTTATGAAGGTCAAATAAAAAATAAATAACATCTCCCCGCTAATATCATACTTATTTAATTCTACTCACTATATACATAATTTAGTTATATAGCTGATAATGTCCCAGTATTATCGGTTGTTTTGTTCCTAAAGTTTCCACGAATACTTACAATGATTGTTCTTTCATTTTTAATAATTATTATAACAATTTGTTATTATTTATTAAAAACTAATTATGAATATTGGCAAAAAAAGGGCGTACCAGGACCAAAACCAACTTTTCTGATCGGAAATCTAGGACAAGTAATACTTCATAGAAAATCATTTGGAGAAGCCATCACTGATATTTACAAGTAAACATTAATTTTAACTAATGATAACAATACAGTTATTGTTTTGATTATTTTCGAAATAGTGCCTATTCTGGAGCATCTATAGTTGGAATTTACCGTGTTGGTACTCCAACTTTAATCATCCGTGATCCTGATGTAATCAAACAAGTTACAACTAAGGACTTCAATCATTTCCATGATAACGATTTTCGTATAAAAAAAGAAGTTGATCCACTATTTGGACGAAATGCTTTTGTTTTAACAGGAGATGATTGGAAGATTACACGTTCACAATTAACACCATCATTTACAAGTGGCAAAGTATAATTACGTTTAATTTGTTGGGAAAATTTTGGATTTGTTTTGATCAATTTTTCAGGTGAAAATGGTTTATCCGTTATTAGAAGACAATAGTGAACGATTAGTAAAATTTATCGATACACAACCGGAAGCTAAAAATGGTGTTGGTCTTGAAGCAAAAGAGTTATGTGCAAAATTTACATTAAATAATGTAGCGAGTTGTGCTTTCGGTTTGGATGGTAGATGTTTTGAAGATTCCAATTCGGAATTTCGACAAATGGCAAATCGATTTTTATCACCTACTGGATGGAACATTTTTCAATTATTTTTGGCCAATATGGTTCCAGTTTTATGGAAAATTTTGAATATTAGGTTGAATTTCTTATTATCTAGATTATAATCGAATTTGATAACGCTTGTTCACAGATTCACACCAAAAGATGTTGAAGATCAATTAATCGAAATTGTAACCAATACGATAAAATATCGTGAGGAAAACAACATTAAACGTAACGATTTCTTAGATTTAATGAATCAACAACGATTGGATAACAAGTTTGACATGATTGACCTTGCAGCCCATGCTGCTGGATTCTTTGGAGATGGATATGAAACTAGTTCTATTGTAATGAGTTTCATATTGTATGAATTAGCTGCTAATCCTGAAATACAAAGTAAATTACGAGAGGAAGTTGTTGAGAGATTTACTAAAAATAACGGAAAACTCTCCTATGAAGATGTCCAAGAGATGCCATACCTTGATGCTGTATTTAGTGGTAAAGCAATTGTCTAGGTAATCATTTCAAATAGTAGCTAATTTTGATTTTTGCTTTAAGAATCCATGAGACTACATCCGGTATTATTGACACTTGGAAAATTATGTACGAAAGATTTTACTTTCACACCAAAACCAGATGATGATATTAAAAATCCTGTTGTTGTGGAAGAAGGCACACCAATTATTATACCAGTACTGGCTCTTCATACTGATGCGAAACATTTTGAACAGCCAGATCGTTTTATACCAGAGCGATTTTTAAATGAAAATAAAGAGAAAATAACGAAATATTCTTATTTACCGTTTGGCGAAGGTCCAAGAGCTTGTGTAGGTAGACGATTTGGTGTGGTTCAAGTCAAAATTGGAGTGGCTTACATCATACGAAATTTCGAACTTAGCGTCAATGAGAAAACACAAAGACCTCTAAAACTTGATCCACGATACTTTTTACTATCACCCATCGGAGGTTTATGGATTGATTTTAATAAAATTACATGAAAACTAAGAAATCAGTTTATTATGATTGTAGAGAGAAATAAATCTTATAAAATAAACTTCGTTTTGAATTTATTGTATTGTTTTGAAAATAATTCCCATTTCATTCCTCATAGAAAAATCTTATTGCATACTTCACTTTTAAGTAATTTAAACATTAATGATTAGTGGTGTTCATTGATCTTTCATCATTGCGCTTCTTTACAGAGTTCAATCTGTTCACAGTTATCGTCTGCAGAGGCATTTTGCGAGGTGAAATATATTCCGCGGAATTTACAATCATAACACGTGTCTACTATTGTCTGATTACCAAACCATAATAACTACTGCCTATTATATAAATATAACAGTGTCAAAGGTCTCCTACGTCTAACAGAAACCAATCAAACAATTAGCCAAAATAGAAAATATTGCGTGTATAAAGTGATAGCCCCCTCAGTATAACATTATAGTTGGGACAAAGGTTAATTGAAACATTTTGTTAATTTATCATATCCATATCACGTGTTTGGTCCTATATAGTCTATTTGCCATGTTAATAAACAACTAACAACAAATTTGTCCTTATCAAAGTTAACACCGTGTGTGTTGATTGTCTGTTATCATTCGTAATCGTTCAAAATGATCTTAATCAGTCTTTTTCTAATATTGTTAATTACGCTCTATTTTCTATTGAAACGTAATTATGAATATTGGAAGAAACGTTCAGTACCCGGTCCGGAACCACGTTTCATTACTGGTAATGTTGGATCAATGCTTCTAATGAAACGATCATTACCTGATATTGTTACAAAAGCATACAAGTGAGTTTTGTTAATATTTTGTTGATTTTTGTTTAAAGTAAAAATGTATCCATAAAAATTTCAGTGAATTTCCAGATGCACCATTTGTAGGGATTTTTAAGGGTATATCTCCAGCATTAATTGTTCGTGATCCCGATATAATAAGAGATATACTAATCAAGGATTTCGCTTATTTTCATGATAATGATATAGACGTTGATGTGTCTGTAGATCCATTACTTGGTAGAAATCCATTTGCTTTGAAAGGTGAAACATGGAAAATTGTACGTACACTATTAACACCTTGTTTTACTAGCGGAAAGGTGACGATTTTCTTAAATTAGCTGTTGAATAAAATAAAATTGAATTATTTATTATAATTTAGATGAAATCTATTTATCCATTGTTGGAAGATATGAGTCAACAGTTTGTAAAATTCATTAAACGACAATCAAAAGACAATCTTCAACACGGTTTTGATGTCAAAGAATTATGTAAACGTTTCACATTGAATACTGTGGCTAGTTGTGCATTTGGCTTAGAAGGGAAATGTTTTGAAGAGACAAACTCCGAATTTCAACAAATTGCAAATAAATTTTTTGTACCAGGCGGATGGACAAATATGGTTATGCTATTTGCAACAATAATACCAGCCATAACTTCATTCTTTCATGTAAAGTAAGGAAATCTTACAATAAAATATTTTTCACTGTCAAAACCTATGAAGCTAACTTTAATTGTAACTGACTCTGCCGACTTAGAGTTGTATTGAAAGAAGTTGAAGATCGTCTAATTGAACTAACAACTGAGACAATAAAATATCGTAAGGAGAACAACATTGAACGTAACGATTTTATCCAAATTGTTAGTAAATTAAAAGAAACATCAAAAGATTATGAATTTACTGATGTTGACGTATGTGCTCAAGCAGCATCTTTCTTCGTTGATGGTTTTGAAACTACTGCAGTTACGATGAGTTTTCTTCTATTCCACTTAGCTGATAATCCTGATGTTCAAGATAAACTTCGTGCAGAAATTGATGAACAATTTCAACAGAACAACGGAACACTAACTTATGATAGTATCAAACAAATGTCGTATTTTGATGCCGTACTTAATGGTCAGTTAAGTTCATAAACATAAGAAAATTTAATACAAAATAAATTTTTAGAGTCTCTTAGAATTTATCCAGCTGGACAGATAATGTTAAAACGTTGCACACGAAATTATAAATACGTACCGAAATCCAATGGGAAACCACTTGAAATCGAGAAGGGTACTTCGATTTTGTTGCCAATCAGGGCACTACACAATGATCCAAAATATTTCAGTGATCCAGATGTATTTAATCCAGATAGATTTTTAGGTAAAAACAAGGAAAATGTTAATAAGTATGCATTTATGCCTTTTGGAGACGGTCAACGGGCTTGTTTAGGTAAAGAAAAATTTTTATATTTCTAAAAATCTCAAATATTTCTTCGATCGACCAGAAGATGATAAAATTCCGTTATGTTCCGTGTCCACAAAGTTTAGAGTTTTGATACATTTGTAGTCCTTACTGGACGACACAAAATAGCACTACAGACACGTCTTTTCTGTCCTAGACCAGAAATATTTTGCACACCATTTATCAATCGAACAAAAGATAGTAATCTGAGAAAAAATATAATTTCGGAAATTCTCCTAAAACATACTGTTTTCACACCTAATCTGTTTTATATAAATTCGTTTCAGGTCAAAGATTTGCAATTCTACAAGTTAAAATAGGAATTGCCTATGTTATACGTAATTTCAAATTGACCGTAAATAGCAGAACACAGAAACCTATAAAACTTGATCCTCTTTATCTATTGCCAGCACCCATCGGAGGATTTTGGATTAATTTTGAGGAAAGAAAATTATAAAAGTTCTCTATAGTTTCAATTATTTAAAGTTATTTGTTAAAATTACTATACTTTTTGGTAATAGTTTTATTGTCCTACATGATCATTTTGTGGGAAGATTATATCAAATAAAATTTGTCATTATAACAATTGTTTTTGTGATTATGATGATTTTTTTTAGAAATTCGTGGATAATTGACTTTTAAATTCTAGTGTATTACATAAGACCCCAAATATAATGATTTTCACTATTGTTTGTTTAAATATAAATATAATGACTTTTATAAGTATTATAGTAGATAAGAATTGTTGTTTACATTCAATACACAAATGAAATAATCATTCTAGCGGATCATTTTATTTATGACAATTAATTGAAGCACGTAACCCCATAATGCTAAAATTACAATTATAAGAAAGTTAAAACATTTGAAAAAATTTGAGAACAACGCCTATGGTATATTTACAAGACTTCCGCTTAATTATCTAAAATTCATTAAAAATTTGGAATAACAATCTGAAAAATGTACCTGCAGTTTCACAGATATAAGCTTATAAGGTAGTCCTAATTTTCTAAGCAAAGAAAATGGTTGATATTGTTTTTCAAATGGAGGTAATCATTTATTACAGTACTGCTCTTTTAATTGGGAACCGGCTTGTTCGGCAAGTAGAACTTCGCTGTTCGAATCTCAGCGGTAGAGCCATAAGTTTTTAGACTCCTTAGAGTATAGTGGATAATTTGACTTGTTTCTGTGTACCTATAATATACTTACAACATTTATTAATAACAAAACAATGAAATTGGCGTCGTTTTATTGTGCGTGTTTATTTCATCTATTATTATATAATTTAAGTACTAACTGATAATAAAGGTCAAGAGAAATATTCCATCAAAATGAAATATTTTAACATACAGCAATTAGAATGTTTATATCACGATTTATAAAACTGTAAACAATGAAACAGCTATTATTAGTGAAAGTGTAATGTATTTTTAAGATAATCACAAAATGATACATCAATTTTTGTATCTAAATATAGTAAATCCAATCCTTCATTGCCTATAGCGGATGACTCATCATAAAAGAGGAAATGCAAATGTAGACATTACGAGTTTCATTAAAATAGAAAATTCAATTTTCGGCAAATAGAAATACTTTTTGATGTTGTGAAAATAAATTAAATTTAGATTGAATCAACTCCATAAACATTAAAACACCGAATATTCAAAGTACACAATAGTAGTGTAACAGTGTCGATCCAAATCGGCAATGTTACACTACTGACAACGCAATAACTAAAACTAACGTGTAGGTTATTTGTGTATGGATATCCGTAGAAAAAATTTCAGAACGGAAAAGTTTGAAGAGGAACAATTAGGTTCATAAATCTATATCTTAGATAATAAAAAAAACGACAACGTGTGATGATATGAGTTAAATTTATTGAATTACCCCGTTTTGGGACGAATCCGTGCGCCTTATTTGCCTCTCCTAATGCGGTTTTACAAATCAACTTTCCATAGAACTTGGGATATACAGAGTGGTATTTTCAAAATTTCAAGTACATAACAAATTACGTATAAATGCAATAAAAGTCGTATAAGAAGAGCAAAAATAGAAAAAGAAGTATCTTCTGAAATGTAAGGAAGACATACGACCGCTACATAGATAGTTAAATAGTGATATTGGAAATTTGCCAATGGTTAAACAAATATTACAAACAAAAAATAACATTCCGATAGATGGATGTTACAGTAATAATAATTTCTATCATATAATTCTTGAGGAAGAATTTGAGTGGGTGTTTCAAGTACCACGATTTCAAGTTCAATATTCGCTTTCAAAATTTTAGAGTTTCTATACTACACATTGGAAACACTTTTTTCAGAAGATGATTCTAGTTGCCTTCTCGATTTTCTTCAAGAACTTGACAAGTTATCAAAGTTGCTTGAAAGTCTGCCTATATTATAAAGTTTTACTTGGTATAGGTCAACTTGGACAAGGAAACATAAATAATTATGGAATATTGGCAAAAGGAAATGTCTACTAAAACTAATACCAATAGAACAATTAATAAAAGTGGCAAATTATGCAGAAATCAACTGATAATCCAATTTGAGTGTAACAATACCGTTGGAACAAAGGTTAATTGTAAGATGTTGTGAAGTCATCATATTCATGTTCCATGTCACGTGTGTAGTCCGA
Source organism: Lydus trimaculatus (assembly GCA_037414755.1). Taxonomy (NCBI): domain Eukaryota; kingdom Metazoa; phylum Arthropoda; class Insecta; order Coleoptera; family Meloidae; genus Lydus; species Lydus trimaculatus. The sequence continues at coordinate 57,932 of JAZBGY010000207.1, read as the reverse complement.
TACATTTTTTTTTGTGAAAGTTTTACTTAAGTAGGTTGATATCGATAATTTATGGTTAGATGAACTGGCGCTAATATTGCTATTGGCTGTTATCATTCGTAATCGTTCAATATGATTTTGACAAGTCTTTTTCTAATATTGTTGATTACGCTCTATTTTCTATTAAAACGTAATTATGAATATTGGAAGAAACGTTCAATACCCGGTCCGGAACCACGTTTCATTACTGGTAATGTTGGATCAATGCTTCTAATGAAACAATCATTACCTGATATTGTTACAAAAGCATACAAGTAAGTTTTTTAAATATTTTGTTGATTTTTGTTTAAAGTAAAAATGTATCCATAAAAATTTCAGTGAATATCAGGATGCACCGTTTGTAGGGATTTTTAAGGGTATATCTCCAGCATTAATTGTTCGTGATCCCGATATAATAAGAGATATACTAATCAAGGATTTTTCTTATTTTCATGATAATGATATAGACGTTGATGTGTCTGTAAATCCATTATTTGCTAGAAATCCACTTACTCTGAAAGGTGAAACATGGAAAATTGTACGTACACTATTAACACCTTGTTTTACTAGTGGAAAGGTGACGAATTTCTTAAATTAGCTGTTGAATAAAATAAAATTGAATTATTTATTACAATTTAGATGAAATCTGTTTATCCATTGTTGGAAGATATCAGTCAACAGTTTGTAAAATTCATTGAACGACAATCAAAAGACAATCTTCAATATGGTCTTGAAGTCAAAGAATTATGTAAACGTTACACATTGAATACTGTGGCTAGTTGTGCATTTGGCTTAGAAGGGAAATGTTTTGAAGAGACAAACTCCGAATTTCAACAAATTGCAAATAAATTTTTTGTACCAGGCGGATGGACAAATATGGTTATACTATTTGCATCAATAGTACCAGCAATAACTTCATTTTTTCGTGTAAAGTAAGAAATAATAATAATAATATATTTAGTAATAGATAGTCGGGACATGTGGCATTCGTCACACAGATAGTAGAGGCAGTTTTAAGTAATTGGATTGTTTTTAAGGCAAATTTTTGCTTTAAACGTTATTTATAGCTTTTGGAAAAGAACTCAAGAGTTCCGGTTAAATTCTCATAATTCAAAGAACACGTTTGAATTTTCCTTTTCTCAGAAACTATTGTTTTTTAAACACTCAAAATCTACTTAGCACTCTTTTAGATTCTTACTGAAAGAAGTTGAAGATCGTCTAATTGCATTAACAAGTGAAACAATAAAATATCGTAAGGAGAACAATATTGAACGAAATGATTTTATCCAAATTGTTAGTAAATTAAAAGAAACGTCAAAGAATTTGGAATTTACCGATGTTGATCTATGTGCCCAAGCAACAACTTTCTTTGTTGATGGGTTTGAAGCTTCTGCAGTTACAATGAGTTTTCTTCTGTTTCAATTAGCTGATAATCCTGATGTTCAAGATAAACTTCGTGAAGAAATTGATGAACAATTTCAACAAAACAACGGAACACTAACTTATGATAGTATTAAACAAATGTCGTATTTTGATGCAGTACTTAATGGTTAGTTAAATTCGAAAATATATAAAAAAATAATGAAAATTGAATTTTTAGAGTCTCTCAGAATTCAACCAGCTGTACAGATAATGTTGAAACGTTGCACACGAAATTATAAATACGTACCGAAATCCAATGGCAACCCACTTGAAATCGAGAAGGGTACTTCGATTTTGTTACCAGTGAGGGCACTACACAATGATCCAAAATATTTCAGTGATCCAGATGTATTTAATCCAGACAGATTTTTAGGTAAAAACAAGGAAAACGTTAATAAACACGTATTTCTGCCTTTTGGAGACGGTCAGCGGGCTTGTTTAGGTAAAGAAAACATTTATATTCATTAAAATCTCAAATGTTTCTTTAATCGACTAGAAAATGATAAAATGCCGTTAGGTACTGTGTTCAGAATGTTTATAGTTTTGGCACATTGTCGCCATTGCTGAATATCATTAAATAGAAGTTCGGAAACGTCTTTTCTGTCCTAGACTGGAGATGTTTTACAGATCATTTAGTGTGTTTTATTAATTTTTAATTGTTGGACTTTGGCGATTGCTGCCCGGAAATGTGCTACTTTTCCAAATAGTTATGTAGTATATGATTTTGTTTTAGGTCAAAGATTTGCAATGCTGCAAGTTAAAACAGGAATTGCTTATATTTTACGTAATTTTAAAATAACTGTGAATAGGAGAACAAAAAAACCTATAACACTTGATCCTCTTTATGTGTTCCCTGCACCCGTTGGAGGATTTTGGATCAATTTTGAAAGAAGAAAATTATAGAAATTCTGTGTTTTAATTATCTAAAGTTCGTTGTTGAAAATACTAATTAGATATCAACTGAATAAATCCTGTGCCATGATATAGTTATGTTTTTTTTTTTGTCGATCTCCTACTGAAATTTTCACGAAAACTTCACAAGTTACATATATCGAGCTTTTGCTTTGGTCATTGATTTATTTCCAAGTATCCTGCTTTATTGCACCTCCTTTATGATAGAATCTGAAATATTCAAATTGTCTACTTCTGCAACAGCTATACAGATATCGTGAAACAGTAACATTGTAAATTTGCCAATGTGTAGATAAACATTACAGAAAAATAATAATATTGAAAATAGTTTTATTTTTGGATGTCGCAATAATTATAATTTTTATCATATAAATAATTTTACTCCAATCTTAAATAAATAACCTTTTATTACTCAGTTCCAATAATTTGGTTGTTTTAAGATAAGAAAACGACCGTAATGTTGTTTTTTCAAAAATGAAAAGTTTTCCAGCAGCTTTATTTTGATAACCGCTTTTGTTAATAGTCATGATGATTTTTGTATTATTCCTAATTATTGTTATAACAATTTGTTATTATTTATTGAGAACTAATTTAGAATATTGGCAAAGAAAGGGTGTACCAGGACCAAAACCCACTTTTAAATAGTGCATATTGTACTCCAAGTTTCATCATTATAGTGATCCTGATGTAGTTAAACAAGTAATGGCGAAGATTTTAGTGATTTTCATGATAATGATTCCAATATTAAAGAAGAAGTTGAGCCATTATTTGGCAAAATCCTTTTGTTTTGAAAGGAGAAAAATGGAAAGTTACCCGTGCTCAGTTAACACTAAGTGCCAAAGTAATCTATTTGTAATTTGTTTGAAATAGGTTTGAATAATTTCGTTTTGAATTTATTGTATTGTTTTGAAAATAATTCCCATTTCATTCCTCATAGAAAAATCTTATTGCATACTTCACTTTTACGTAATTTAAACATCAATGATTAGTGGTGTTCATTGATCTTTCATCAACTGCGCTTCTTCATGGAGTTCAAATTCTGCACAGTGATCGTTTGCAAAGCGATACTTTGATCTAAAATATGCTCCCCGGAAATTTGATTCAAATACGTGTCCATCATTGCCTACATATGAAACCAAAATAACTATTGCCTATTAAAGGTCAGCTCTATCTTACAGAAACCAATCAAACAATCAACTAAAACAGAAAATAGTGCGAGTCTAAAGTGATACCCCTCAGTATAACATTATAGTTGGAACAGAGATTAACTGTAACATTTTGTTAATTTATCATATTTATGTCACGTGTTTGGTGCTAGATAGTTTGTTTGCCATGCTTATAAACAGCTAACTACAAATTTGTCTCTAGAAAAGTTAACATCGTGTGTGTTGATTGCCTGTTATCATTCGTAATCGTTCAAAATGATCTTAATCAGTCTTTTTCTAATATTGTTAATTACGTTCTATTTTCTATTGAAACGTAAATATGAATATTGGAAGAAACGTTCAGTACCCGGTCCGGAACCATGTTTCATTACTGGTAATGTTGGCTCAGTTCTTTTAATGAAACGATCATTACCTGATATTGTTACAAAAGCATACAAGTAAGTTTTGTTGATTTGCTGTTCATTTTTGTTTAAAATAAAAATATATTTAAAAACATTTCAGTGAATATCAGGATGCACCGTTTGTAGGGATTTTTAAGGGTATATCTCCAGCATTAATTGTTCGTGATCCCGATATAATAAGAGATATACTAATCAAAGATTTTGCTTATTTTCAAGATAATGATATAGACGTTGATGTGTCTATAGATCCATTACTTGGTAGAAATCCATTTACTTTGAAAGGTGAAACATGGAAAATTGTACGTACACTCTTAACACCTTGTTTTACTAGTGGAAAGGTTAGGAATTTTTAAATTAGCTGTTGAATAAAATAAAATAGAATTATTTATTATAATTTAGATGAAATCTATTTATCCATTGTTGGAAGATATGAGTCAACAGTTTGTAAAATTCATTAAACGACAATCAAAAGACAATCTTCAACACGGTTTTGATGTCAAAGAATTATGTAAACGTTACACATTGAATACTGTAGCTAGCTGTGCATTTGGTTTAGAAGGGAAATGTTTTGAGGAAACAAACTCTGAATTTCAACAAATTGCAAATAAATTTTTTGTACCAGGCGGATGGACAAGTATGGTTATGCTATTTGCATCAATAGTACCAGCAATAACTTCATTTTTTCGTGTGAAGTAAGGAACCCTTATGATAAAATATTTAGAAACAGATACAGTAGAGGCTGTTTTACGTAATTTGATTACTTAGTGGCGGATTTAACCTTTATATGGCATGAGGTGCTACCAATTTTTTGGGGTCCAATTAAATAAATTCCCTATTTTTGCAATAAAATTCTGACACAATGGTGAAACAGTGGCTTCAACTGCTATGCCATCTTTTCAATGTATGATATAGCCCATACAGGGTGATTTAAATTTATAGACCTATAGCGAAATCTAATTCCTCTTTAAAATACAGGTGGGTGACATTGTACTCTTTTCAGTAAAATACAGTAGAATTGCACCGCGCCTCTTGTGCCTGTGTGTAAATCCGTCACTGGAATACACTAAAAATTCTGCCACATAAGTTTTTATAGTTTTTGAAAAAGAACCCAAGAGTGTCGGTTGAATTGTAAGAATTCAAAGAATACTTTTCCACTTGACTTTTCTCAGAAACTATTGTATTTTGAACACACAAAATCTACGGAGCTCACGGTAATTGTAACTGACTCTGTCGACTTTTAGATTTGTACTGAAAGAAGTTGAAGATCGTCTAATTGCATTAACAACTCAAACAATAAAATATCGTAAGGAGAACAAAATTGAACGAAATGATTTTATCCAAATTGTTAGTAAATTAAAAGAAACATCAAAAGATTATGAATTTACTGATGTTGATGTATGTGCTCAAGCAGCATCTTTCTTCGTTGATGGATTTGAAACTTCTGCTGTTACGATGAGTTTTCTTCTATTTCACTTAGCTGAAAATCCTGATGTTCAAGATAAACTTCGTGCAGAAATTGATGAACAATTCCAACAAAACAACGGAACACTAACTTACGATAGTATTAAACAAATGTCGTCTTTTGATGCAGTACTTGATGGTTAGTTAATTAAAAAAAAATATATGAAAATTTAATATAAAATAATTTTTTAGAGTCTCTTAGAATTCAGCCAGCTGCACAGGTAATGTTTAAACGTTGTACAAGAAATTAAAAATACGTACCGAAATCTAATGGGAAAACACTTGAAATCGAGAAGGGTACTTCGGTTTTGTTGCCAATCAGGGCACTACACAATGATCCAAAATATTTCAGTGATCCAGATGTATTTAATCCAGACAGATTTTTAGGTAAAAACAAGGAAAACGTTAACAAATATGCATTTATGCCTTTTGGAGACGGTCAACGGGCTTGTTTAGGTAAAGAAAACTTTTATATTTCCAAAAATCTTAAATATTTCTTCGATCGACCAGAAGATGATAAAATTCCTTTATATTCTGTGTTCACAAAGTTTGTAGTTTGGACACATTTGTAGTCATTACTGGACAACACAAAATACTACTACAGAAACGTCTTTTCTGTTCTAGACCGGAAATATTTTACAGATCATTTATCGATCGTAGAAAAGATAGTAATCTGAGAAAAAATATAATTTCGGAAATTCTCCTAAAACATACTGTTTCCACACCTAATCTGTTTTATATAATTTCGTTTCAGGACAAAGATATGCAATTCTACAAGTTAAAATAGGAATTGCCTATGTTATACGTAATTTCAAATTGACCGTAAATAGCAGAACACAGAAACCTATAAAACTTGATCCTCTTTATCTATTGCCAGCACCCATCGGAGGATTTTGGATTAATTTTGAGGAAAGAAAATTATAGGAGTTCTCTATAGTTTCAATTATTTAAAGTTATTTGTTAAAATTACTATACTTTTTGGTAATAGTTTTATTGTCCTACATGATCATTTTGTGAGAAGATTATATCAAATAAAATCTGTCATTATAACAATTGTTTTTGTGATTATGATGATTTTTTTTAGAAATTCGTGGGTAATTGACTTTTAAATTCTAGTGTATTACATAAGACCCCAAATATAATGATTTTCACTATTGTTTGTTTAAATATAAATATAATGACTTTTATAAGTATTATAGTAGATAAGAATTGTTGTTTACATTCAATACACAAATGAAATAATCATTCTAGCGGATCATTTTATTTATGACAATTAATTGAAGCACGTAACCCCATAATGCTAAAATTACAATTATAAGAAAGTTAAAACATTTGAAAAAATTTGAGAACAACGCCTATGGTATATTTACAAGACTTCCGCTTAATTATCTAAAATTCATTAAAAATTTGGAACAACAATCTAAAAAATGTACCTGCAGTTTCACAAATATAAGGTTATAAGGTAGTCCTAATTTTCTAAGCAAAGAAAATGGTTGATATTGTTTTTCAAATGGAGGTAATCATTTATTACAGTACTGCTCTTTTAATTGGGAACCGGCTTGTTCGGCAAGTAGAACTTCGCTGTTCGAATCTCAGCGGTAGAGCCATAAGTTTTTAGACTCCATAGAGTATAGTGGATAATTTGACTTGTTTCTGTGTACCTATAATATACTTACAACATTTATTAAAAATAATAATAAAACAATGAAATTGATGTCGTTTTATTGTGCGTGTTTATTTCATCTATTATTATGTAATTAAGTACTAACTGATAATAAAGGTCAAAAGAAATATTCCATCAAAACGAAATATTTTAACATACAGCAATTTGAATGTTTATATCACGATTTATAAAACTGTAAACAATGAAACAGCTATTATTAGTGAAAGTGTAATGTATTTTTAAGATAATCACAAAATGATACATCAATTTTTTTATCTAAATATAGTAAATTCAATCCTTGATTGCCTGTATAGGATAACTCATCCTAAATAAGGAAATGCAAATGTACACATTACGAGTTTCATTAAAATAGAAAATTCAATTTTCGGGAAATAGAAATACTTTTTGATGCTGTGAAAATAAATCAAATCCATAAACATTAAAACACCGAATATACAGAGTAAACAATAGTAGTGTAACAGTACTGATCTGAATCGGTAATATTACACTACTCACAATGCAATAACTAAAACTAACGTGTAGGTTATTTGTATGGACATCCGCAGAAAAAATTTCAGAACGGAAAAGTTTGAAGAGGAACAATTAGGTCCATAAATCTATATCTTAGATCAGTGTTTCCCAACCATTTTGGGTTAGCGGCACGCTTTAAATTCAATAAAATTTCCGCGGCACTGGAACTCCGTATTTAGTTGTTTTTAATTCGCATTTTTTCTCATTTGGATGTTCAAAAAAATCGGGTGCGAAACACCTACAATCCTCTCACGGCACACGGTTTGGGAAACACTGTCTTAGATAATCAAAAAAACGACAACGTGTGATGTTATGAGTTAGATTTACTGATTTACCCCGTCGTGGGACGAATCCGTAATGTGCGCCTTATTTGCCTCTCCTAATGGTGTTTTACAAATCAACTTTTGATAGAACTTGGGATATACAGAGTGGTATTTTCAAAATTTCAAGTACATGACAAATTACGTATAATTGCAATAAAAGTCGTATAAGAAGAACAAAAATCGAAAAACAAGTATCCTCTGCAATGTAAGGAAGACATACGACCGCTACATAGATAGTTAAACAGTGAAATTGGAAATTTGCCAATAATTAAATAAATATTACAAACAAATAATAACATTCCGATAGTTGGATATTACAGTAAAAATAATTTCTATCATATAAATCTTGAGGAAGAATTTGTTATTTTTGGGCAAGAATTTGAGCGGTTGTTACAAGTACCACGATTTCGTGTTCAATATTTCGCTTTTAAAATTTTATAGTTTCTATACTACACGTTGGAAACACATTTTCCAAAAGATGATTTTAGCTGCCGTCTCGATCTTCTTCAAGAACTTGACAAGTTAATAAAGTTGCTTGGAAGTGCGCTTGCAAGTAAAACTCGAAATTCAATAATCGTGGAATACTGGTAAAGAAAAGGTCTACCGGAACCAACACAATAGAACAATTAACGATCACGATCTACTGTAAATATCGTTAAACACTGACATTGCAAATTTGCCAATGTGTAAATAAATATTACAAAAAAATAATAATATTAAGACAATAATTATCTAATTGTTATTAAAAATATTCTTGTATTGGATGTTACAGTAATGATAATTTTAATCATGTAAACAGTTTTAGTCCAACCTTAAATAAATAACTCGAATGATTTGGTTATTTTAAGATAAGAAAATGACTTTAATGTTATTGTTTCGAAAATCAAAAACTTTCGTGCAGTTTTGTTTTGATGACCGTTCTTGTTAATAGTCATGATGATTTTTGTATTATTCCTAATTATTGTTATAACAATTTGTTATTATTTATTAAAAACTAATTTCGAATATTGGCAAAAAAAGGGCGTACCAGGACCAAAACCAACTTTTCTGATCGGAAATCTAGGACAAGTAATACTTCATAGAAAATCGTTTGGAGAAGCCATCACTGATATTTACAAGTAAAATTAACATTAATTTTAATTATTGATAACAATGCAGTTATTGTTTTGTTTATCTTTTAAATAGTGCATATTCTGGCGCATCTATAGTTGGAATTTTTCGTGCCGCTACTCCAAGTTTAATCATTCGTGATCCTGATGTAGTTAAACAAGTGATGGTGAAAGATTTTAGTAACTTCCATGATAATGATTTCAATATTAAAGAAGAAGTTGATCCATTATTTGGTAAAAATCCTTTTATTTTAAAAGGAGAAAAATGGAAAGTTACCCGTGCTCAGTTAACACCATCGTTTACAAGTGGCAAAGTAATCTGTTTGTAATTTGTTTGAAACTGGTGTGCATAATTTCGATCAATTTCGCAGGTGAAAATGGTTTATCCATTATTAGAAGACATCAGTGAACGATTAGTGAAATTTATCGATACACAACCGGAAGCTAAAAATGGTGTTGGTCTTGAAGCGAAAGAATTATGTGCAAAATTCACATTGAACAACGTAGCCAGTTGTGCGTTCGGTTTGGATGCTAAATGTTTTGAAGATTCCAATGCAGAATTTCGACAAATAGCAAATCGATTTTTAACACCTACAGGATGGAACAGTTTTAAAATGTTTATGGCTAATATGATACCAATTTTATGGAGAATTTTTAATATCAGGTTGTATTGTTATTGACAAAATTATTAGCAAATTTGATAAAAACAACTGTTCACAGATTCACACCAAAAGATGTTGAAGATCAATTAATCGAAATTGTAACCAACACGATAAAATATCGTGAGGAAAACAATATTCAACGTAACGATTTCTTAGATTTAATGAATCAACAACGACAAGATGCCAGACTGGATATGATTGACATTGTGGCGCATGCTGCTGGATTTTTTGTTGATGGATATGAATCTAGTTCTATTGTTATGAGTTTCTTATTGTATGAATTAGCTGCTAATCCTGAAGCACAAACTAAATTACGAGAGGAAGTTGTTGAAAGATTTACTAAAAATAACGGAAAACTCTCCTATGAAGATGTCCAAGAGATGCCATACCTTGATGCTGTATTTAGTGGTAAAGCAATTGTCTAGGTAATCATTTCAAATAGTAGCTAATTTTGATTTTTGTTTAAAGAATCGATGAGACTACATCCGGTATTATTGACACTTGGAAAATTATGTACGAAAGATTTTACTTTCATACCAAAACCAGATGATGATATTAAAAATCCTGTTGTTGTGGAAGAAGGCACACCGTTGATTATACCAGTGTTAGCCCTTCATACTGATGCAAAACACTTTGAAGAACCAGATCGTTTTATACCAGAGCGATTTTTAGATGAAAATAAAGAGAAAATAACGAAATATTCTTATTTACCGTTTGGTGAAGGTCCACGAATCTGTATCGGTAGAAGATTTGGTGCATTTCAAGTTAAAATTGGGATAGCTTACATTATACACAATTTCAAATTGAGTATCAATGAGAAAACAAGAAGACCTATCAAGATTGATCCACGATACTTCTTATTATCACCTATTGGTGGTTTATGGATTGATTTCGAAAAAATTGAGTAAAAATACAAATAACCGTTTAATAATATTGCGTTTTCATAAAGTTAACTTTTATTTAACCCTGCTCGATTTCTTTCCTGCATTGTGCTCCTCTATATTTTCGCTCTTTTGATAGACTAATACCCACTTTATTATCACTGTTCCTTCTACTATCATCAATGACGATACAATAGCGTGCTCTATTTTTTCAGTTATTGAAATTTCAACCCTTCCACTAAAACAGGCGACTTTAGTCATTCACAATTCGCAAAAAAAGTAGCGACCAACCAAAGAAAGTGACTTTTAGAATGAGGAAGCAAGTGATGAAGATTTGTAATAGCCACCAAAGAGCCACTCTGTGGGTGATAATGATTCTCTTTAATTTAAAGCCGGTGGGTGGCTGTAGAAAAAGAAGCTTTTTACAAAGAGTGTTTCAAAGACGTCATAATTTGGGGGTGTATGTCTAGAGATGGTGTAGAAAGAATGGAAATAATAGATGCAATAATTAAGCAAAGTAAATTTTAGATAATTCTGAGCGACAGTCTTATTTCTAGTGTGGAAGAGCTCTATTCGGATGGAAACTTCATTTTTCAACAAGTAGGAACATCATGCCACATGGTGAAAACAACAAACAGATGGTTTAGAGAACACTATATGAGTTCTGACATGGCTCTCAAAAGATGAAAAATTATTCAAGAAATAATCCGCAAAGAACAATAATTGAATTAAAAGGAGAGCTAGCAGAACTTAAATTACGGTACACTTTTTATTGCCATTAAGGCAAGTCTAGCTTTGGGATTAGCGACTCCACGTACCTGAGCTGGTCTTACCATTGGCCGGGTCCTGCAGGACCCAAAGGGTAGGGGGTTTTCTAGTCCCGCCTCGACGGGTGAGCTGCGTTTATCTCGCCTGCATAGCTAGTAGAGGTTTAGATAGGCCTCTGCTCCACCAAAGTGCCCATAGGAGCTGCAGACCTGTGGGAAATCGGTAGCTGGGTTTCTGCCCAGCGACGTTGATCGGGCGCCCCTGATCCCTCGCCCATGGGGGCCGTGTGAGTGAAGTTTAGCGGCAAGTATCACACGTTAAACTATTATCCTTGTTGTTGTACACTTTTTATTGAGCTAAGCTTTAAATAGGCATCCTGTTACAGATGGAGTTTCTTGTTCTGAAAAACTGCGCGTAGTGCAAGGAATACTTCATAATAGTCTAAGAGCCAGCAACGGTTTCATTTAAGTCATTTTATACCGCAGGGTTTTAGACGGAGGTTTTAACACCTGAACCTCGAAGGTACATACCTCTCACCTGACAGGTAAGGTAAATAGGTAACCGTAATTGTAACACGTCCGGAATTTTTACTGAAGCAAGTGTACCATGTGTAGATCACACTTGCTATCACCCTTAAAAAAAGATGGGCTTCAATCGCGGGGTGCGAAGTGAGAGGCAGGTATGGTAGAAAGAGTCAAAGGTTCGGCAACGCTGCGTTCTTCCCAACATATGTAGAGTAGAGAAAGTAAGTTGTACTTGTCTCTTTCTATATATGAGAGAAAAGTTAGTTCTTCCCAGCGTTGCCAAATCTTCGACTGTTTCTACTATACCTACACTATAACTTCACAAGCCACTCTCTAACAGCAGTAGCGTTTCGAAAATGTAAGCCCTACTTGTCACTACGATAACCCAAATGCTTAGCACCACTAAATTGAGTCATACAGTATAAAATTTCCACTTCATTTTTTTAGCCTTGCACAAATACAGATAATAGTTGACATAATAAATAATGTAATAAAATTATTCCGATTATTAAATAATAGTTGATAGAAAAAGGTCAAGATAAAGTAAATTTTCCACTATAGCCAGTGTTCTAATGGAATCTATATTAAAATCTGTCCAAGATCTTCGTTGACAGTGACACGCGTTTAAATTACCATCAAACACACATAGAACGAATCAGTTAGTCATTTTAAAGGATGTTCTATATAACAACATTAATATTATTATTTTTAATAATAATAATTTATATTTTATTAAAATATCATTATGGATATTGGGCTAGACGTGGTATACCTGGACCAAAACCATACTATTTGATTGGCAATATTGGTCAAACTCTACTGTTAAAGAAGTCATTAGGCGATCTTGTAACAGAGATTTATAAGTAAGTGTAGTACTTTTTTTTGATATCTGATAAATTACCTGATGATTTATTTAGGGAATACAGTAATGCACCCTTAGTTGGTATATTTAGAGCGACATCACCAGCATTAATCGTCCGTGATGCTGATATAATCAAAAATATTACAGTTAAAGATTTTAGTTATTTTCATGATAACGATATGCATGTTGATGCAAAAGCTGATCCATTATTCGGTAGGAATCCATTTTTCTTAAGAGGTGAACACTGGAAGGTGGTACGTTCCCAACTATCGCCATGTTTTACAAGTGGGAAGGTGCAAATTTGTTTGAAAAAAACTATCAATAATATTTAACAAAATTTAAATTTCAGATGAAAGCAATTTATCCGATATTAGACGAAATAAGTCAACGTTTAGTAGAATTCATTAATTATGAGCTTGATAATAAAGATAGTAGAGATGGTTTTGAAGCCAAAGAATTATGCACGAAATTTACATTAAATAATGTTGCAAGTTGTGCTTTCGGTTTAGAGGGTAGATGTTTTGAAGATCCTAATTCGGAATTCCGTCAAATTGCTAGAAAATTCCTTACACCAGCTGGATGGAGTAGCTTAATGCTTATTTTGTCAATGCTAATACCGGATATTACAAAATTCGTCGATATAAAGTGAGTTAATTTTACAAATTTACAAATAAAATCTTATCGTCCCCTATTTTTCTAACGATAATCTTAGATTTATGCGAAAAGATGTTGAAGATCGTCTGATAAAAGTCACAATTGAAGCATTAAAATACCGTGAAGCGAACAATATCGAACGTAATGATTTTTTACAAATTATTAGTCAATTGAAGAAGACATCTAAAGATTATCAGTTTACTGATATTGATATTTGTGCCCATGCTGCTGGATTTTTCAGTGATGGCTATGAAACCAGTTCAATTGTAATGAGTTTCTTTTTGTATCATTTAGCTAACAATCCTGAAAAACAACATAAACTTAGACATGAAATTGACGAATATTTCGAAAATAACGGTGGCAATTTGAATTATGAGAATGTTTGGAAAATGCCATATTTAGATGCAGCTCTTAGCGGTAATTTCCAGCATTTTTTAAAGAATTTCTCCCAAAATTTTTATCATTATTGTAATTATTTAGAGTCATTACGATTACATCCGGTGGTTTTAATGTTGAATAAACGTTGTACTGAGACTTATACATACAATCCGAAACCTGGTGATGGTATCGATAAGCCGATAATCATCGAAAAAGGTACATCATTAATATTGCCAGCAATGGGACTACATACTGATCCGCAATATTATCCTGATCCGGAATCATTCATTCCTGAGCGATTTTTAAGCGAAAACAAACAAAACTTCAATAGGTACACATATTTGCCGTTTGGTGAAGGGCCAAGAGCTTGCTTAGGTACGTAATAAAACCAACAGTTAATTTGATTTTCCTACAAGTAGTTATCTACATTATTTGTTAGCAACGCAGTAACCTTCACAAGATCTCACATTAATTGACGAATAATAGGAACAAATAGTGTAGATGAAAATCGAGTAACGACTAGTTATAGATGAGATTATTGAAATTTGACAATTTTAGGGCAACGATTTGGCCTTCTTCAAATCAAAGTAGGTATCGCATATATTATTAGAAATTTCGAATTATCGCTTAATAATAAGACACAAACACCAATAAAACTTGATCCTCTATATTTTATGTTATCACCAATTGGCGGTTTATGGATTAATTTTAAAAAAAGAAACTATGTATAATTGATAAGAATGTAGTTTAGGGTTAAAATAATAATAACAAATTTATTACCAATCAATCATCAACTATATTATGTAATTATTTTTAATCTGAAAAACAAATAAAATTTATAATTTGATACGCGTTCAAATTTGTATAAATTATTCTAATTTCAAATATGTCAACAATGCATCGATTTTGCGATACATCATTAGTGATATAAATAATTCAAAACCCGTTTTTATCGCAATAATGAGGGGTGGAATTTTCATATGTACATTCATTGATTTTTGTAGTGTTGTCGTTATCATCCCTAATGAGTTTCATTAAATTTAATTGCTAAAACAATTATTCACCAACAATCATACTATTTGTATATCTCTGGGTGTCTCCGGTCGCCTCCGTATCTTTCAACAACACAATATTTGGTCTAACAGTAAGCCTACTTTTAGCACTGAATGTTAGTACTAGTGCCAAGACGACTATCGCTGCGAGCTGTAAGGCATAGGTAGATAAAAGTGTAATTTCCGGAATGGTAATGAAAATAAGCATTTTATTTGTAAATAGAGGAAGAATGTTGATTTCAATGAATATAAATATGTTCTTGAACAATAATTCAATGATTCTGGCTATCGATTTCTAAACGTAAGACTTCCGATGCACTCCAAATGTAGTTTACTATTTGCTTGAAAGTTCTTTATTAGATTTTCTCTTACCAAACCTTACTGTAAAGGCGCGTCTCCACACGGACACATTTAGCCTCTAACATGCTGCCCGTATCAAATAGTAGCGGCGCAAGTCAGCAGTTTTGAGTGTCAACCACGTGCCCGCGCAACACAACCAATGCCTGCACTCTGTTCCATGCGAGAGCGGTAAATGAATAAACATGAAAGGAATGTTGCAAGCAATGTGTGGCCCATATAGACGTGTTTTATGGTTTAGTTTGTTGCATTGCGAATAATTGGAAAAACCCTAAAATGTAAACCACGAACATTAAAATAAACCACGTCACAAGTGTAGCCAACGACGGAACACAAAAGCCACATCGGACACGTAATTAAACCGGAAATTTGCGTTGGTGTGTAGCCCAGTGTAGCCAATAACCGCAAACCGTGTTGCAAGCGCTGCTGGCAACGCTTGTTGGTGGCTAAACGTGTCCGTGTGAAGACGCGCCTTAAGATAATTTTATCGCAATTACTATGCAATCGCTTTTTAGCTTTGATCTTGTTGTTAATCATAATAAGATCTGACTCAGTTTGTGCTGTTGCATGCTCTGTTGACAGTTTCTGTTAATATTGCACAAATTCATATGTTAGTTAATACCATCAATCATGGATGGATAACCTGTTCAATTGGTGGGCCAATTTCAACGTTTCCTTCTTACACACGAATCATACAATTTGTATCTATTCAGAATAACGTTAAATCTTTATGAGGTCCACAACTGAAACGGAAACCCAAGAGAAAAGTTTGGCTTAGTTCCTGCTTTCCTTGCAACAATAAAAAGGGTTAACGCCGGTTTTCGGATTTCGATTTAATTCCGGATCGAAGTCCTAGATTGGAATAAACCCGAATTCAAGAACTATTACAAATATTGGTGTATAAAAAACATTATTTCAGTGTGAACTTTACACAATCCTTAGTTTAATATTTGCATTAAACATTTGTTTAATTAGGAGTAAACAATTAAAGATTATTAGTTCAGTTATGATGTGTTTCCTTTTGTAGTCTTTTAGCTAATAATATTGAAACACAATTTCGATATGAAATTGACGCTATTCTATTTTTTTTTTTAAAATTCTTTCAACGTTGTATTTGAATTGTTTTGCAACCTTCACGAATACGTTCCCTGGTTTCAATTTCATCTAAGCATTGGTTGTCGATAGCTTGATTGTCTGAACTATTTGTAACCAATTCAATAACCTATTTTGGAAACCAATCTTTGTCGCTTACAATTGAAACACTACTATAATCTACTTGCTCAAGAAAATGACGTAGACAATTGGTATTTACGAATAAATAATGTAGATGATGACTTAGAAGAGTTGATGGAATATTAATATCAACATGACTTAAAATTGAATACGTTCAAACAAAGGTTTGTCCTTCTTCAAAGTTATCATCGTACATATTAACTATAATTTTACCTTCTTAGAGCCAAGCCGACCAACTAGATGTAGATAGAGTATATTTGTATCAATTATAGCTTGTATATTTATAGAAAATTTGTTATTTTGATGATGTAATTATTGTTATTACTAAAATTGATTGGAATTTTTAATTTCGATCACACATTAACTGAATGAAATTGTAATACTGTTTATCAACAATTTATTATTGTTATTGTAGTTGATATGATGATAGTCTATTGAGACCCTTATCAATGTAATATTTGACAAACAAGTATCCACTTTATAATTGTTATTATTTCGTAATTATTATCTATTTATGAATATTTATAGATTTATATGAATAGAATTTGTAATTAGATTCAAAAGAAACATAATAAATTGAATAAATTCAATATTAAACAAAAGATAAAGTATTTAAATTTACGTGATAAAAATCCTAATGGATATCCATCAATAATTATGTAAATTATAGTGGTCATCGCTTAGGGCCAATGCAGATGACGCCTTTTATACGTGCAGTAAAAATCTCGTTACAGCAGATGGTTTGTCTTTGAATCAATAGAAATGTGCTTGAAACGCGCACGAGCATCGCGATGCAATATAGTGAGCAGCCTCAACCACCGCCATCCTGCTACTATTCTAACAAAAAACTCGTAGTTGCTGCGCGTCTGTATCGATGTATCTGTGCGTTTGTCAATTCATGAACGTCTGCAGAGGTGCACGTTTGCAGCAAGCCTTAGTTGCGTTTAGCGCGTGAAACAGACGAAAATAGACAACGTTGTTATATCAAAAATTATTCGTAATAATTGTACAGTGAAACATTTTTAGCTGTCTTTTCGTGGAAATCATGATTTTTCGACTGAAGACTAAAACTAACAATAATCCAGAAAAAGCTATGTAAAGGCAAAAATTTGGCAACTTTTAACTATTATTATTTATAATTTCGAAGACAATACGCTAAATACAAGATTAACAGCTGCCAAATTAAATAGCGATCACTGTAACTGTCTCACATAATGAACGTATTGTTACAACAAAGCTTTATTTTATGAAACGTCTATAATTACGAAATTGGAGAAACAACAGGAACAGAGGAG
The DNA here is from genome assembly GCA_037414755.1 of Lydus trimaculatus. Taxonomy (NCBI): domain Eukaryota; kingdom Metazoa; phylum Arthropoda; class Insecta; order Coleoptera; family Meloidae; genus Lydus; species Lydus trimaculatus. The sequence continues at coordinate 40,260 of JAZBGY010000207.1, read as the reverse complement.
CCGTAAACTTTATAGTTTGTTAAGTGACTTAAGAGATTTAGTAAAATAATAAAATTTCGTTCACAATAGATACCGTAGCAAGGACTTGATGGAATTGCTTGAATATTCCCACTATAAATAAAAATCTAGATGTTTCCTTAAAAATCAAAGCAGGTAATTTTGGGTATTGGACTTGTTTAAAGTTGTCGTCATGAAAAATTTTAAATATTGATTTATGGTGGCAATAGTTAACCATTTGCATCAAGTCCTTGTTGCTGTATCTATTGTGAACTACTTCTTATTATTTTTACTGGATCTCACTTAACAGACTATAGATGCAGTGTTGGAAGTTTTATTGAAAATCTTCGTAAAGATAAAAGTAAACAGCTTCCGTCGAAATTTTAGAAACTTAATTACTTTCCCGGTAATGCTATCTATATTAAATCTAAACTTTGTAATCATTCTCTCATTTGTAATCCAATCAAAAATAATAAAATTAATCTCAAACCGATGTCTGTTCAATTAAAACAAATCCTAGTTGGAGAACTTCAACAACGATTATAAAAAGTTTCGTATAATTCTTTCAAATTTTCCATTTTCATTCAATAAGAACTTATTGTTAAAGTTGTAGATTTTTATCAAAAAAACAACAACAACAACAAAACAAAATTTGTGGCAAACTAGAGATAAAAATTCAGTAAAAATTCTATAAAGAAAAGACAAGTTTGAGTGCTATGGGATCGCTTCAAGTTAAACGGACTGTCTGATAGAATCAGGGAATTACATTTGCCACGTCAACTGTTAACAAGTCTCTATCGTCATTCGACGAACGTTTGATGAATAATAAATAACAGAAATACACGCAAATAAATACTTTCTATGTATAAATTAAAGACCTTACTTACTGGGAATTGTGTGTTTCTATTCCGCAATTAACAACAATAACAACAGAAACCGCTATTTTTGCTACAAAAAAGAACAATAACTTTCATTTTGTCAGATTTATATAATCATTTGGGAAAATAACGTAAAGTTTTTGTAGAATTTCCATCGATAAAATTAATGGAAATCCCGATAATCTCCTATTATAACTTTCTCGAAAACATTAATAGAGTTTCAGGCAGGTCAAGTTCAAGATTAAAATCTTCCAGTGAAAGTATATGTTGAAGTGAATCATCTTGATATGAGAAAAGTAATGGATCCTATATAGAAATCTCTAGTGTTTATTTACAAAAATATAAAAAGGTGTATTGTTGGGACAGTCATTTAGAATCCCCTCTAAGTCCACATTGTTGATACTGTCTTGTAATTTTACTTTCACGTAACACTTTCGTAGTGACTATCAAATAGTTAAGATGAATAACATTACATTAACGGTAAGTTTATTTGTTGAATCATTTATTTTAAATGTAACTCGATTGTGTTACTCATGGGATAGTGGAGACCTGGTTAATTATAAATCACTGTATGTGAAACACTTGTATCTGTGTAATTAAGCATCTAGTGCCGTATTGACTAATGAACGTTTACAATAAATGTGTGTAATCCAACAATTGGAATTCAAGTCACTAATGCAGTAGAATTCAATTTTATATTTCCTGAATTTTATTAGCCACCATTAGGTGTTTAAAAATAGATTTTCTTTACCATAATTATCGAGATTTCCAGTGTAAATGTTGAGAGAACAAACTCAACTTTTGCATACAAACTTTCATATTACATTAAGCTCAAATAGAAACGATCTCTCGTAATAAAAATAGCAATTGACACAATCAGTCTTCAAACAAACAGACCGGATCAATGTAAATCTAGAACAGTTTGTTCGGTAATTTTTCCTTTTCTGAGTTTCCTTTCTCTTCTTACGTTTCGCTAGATTCCTGTGGCTTTGAAAAATTAACGTCATTCGATATAATTCGTTTTTATTCTTTCTGCTATTTTTCTATCTTTTTTTGTTGTTGTTGTTGTTGCAGATATGTGTTTTGGTTGGTGTTGTGGTGATAGTAACATCTGCAGCTACACCAATAGAATCAACTACACGACTAGCGATAGCAGATGAACAGATCGAATCGACACTTAATGATCGTCGATATCTCATGAGACAGCTCAAATGTGCCTTAGGCGAAGCACCTTGTGATCCTGTCGGTCGCAGACTTAAAAGTAAGCCTACAAATCCTCTAGAGTACCTTTAACCAATATCTGTATGTCTATACAGATATAGGTTTATATTATATATATAGAAAAGCTTTTAGATTGAAAGCATCTGCGTGCTAAACTATATATACATTATCAGGTATAAATATACGAGAAGGAGAGAATCATGAAAAGATCACGGATATTGTTTATATTTTGTTTCTCTCGATTACCCACAAATTTTTTACGTGTCTGTTCACTCTCCATTTCTCTCTCTATATTAAATATTGACAATAGAAAGTGATGTTTAAATTGGTGAATCATATCAGCTTTCACTTTTTCTCTAATGGAAAGTCGATTATTATTATGATTACAGGTCTGGCACCGTTGGTTCTACGTGGAAATTGTCCGAATTGTACACCACAAGAGATGCGGCAAATACAGAAAGTACTTGCATTTGTTCAGAAAAATTATCCAAAAGAATGGAATAAAATGCTTCAACAATACGCTGGTTGAACAGTATAAGGGTTGCCAATTTTTGAACAACAAGAAAAATCGAAGCTTTATTTAGTTTAGTCGAAAATTGTTTTGTTAAAATTGTTTGTATTCTTAGAAAATAAATTTAATTTATAAATACCTCTATTTTAGTTCTTGTTTTAAAGGAATTACTTACTGGCTTTTAGAATAACTCAAAGTTTCCGGAGTTATACTCCGGGGAACATGTAGCTCTTTTAAAATTTCCTCATATTTTATCATTTACCTTATTGCAAAATTGTAAGTGCAGCAATACACTTTAATGAATTTAGTTGATGTTTCATCATATTGACATCTTCTACAAGAAGATCAAAGCGAAATTGTTAGATTTTTTCACCAGACGTCACTTCCGTATGAGGATAGCAGGAATTAGAAGTACTGGACTAATAACAAGCAGTTTTCTATTAGAAATCAAACTGTCCGCTGTATTTTTACAGTTTATTTGTTACTGTAATAACACTGAAAAACGTTATTTCTCTTCAGCCATTCGTTGACGTATCTAATACTTACAAATTACAGTGGTCGCCGTTTAATGTGGTGACTTTATGACTGAGCCAAATTAATGACAGTAATAAAACGATAATAATATCCAAATGATAGTTTTCTGAGTAAGAAGTGATAAAAATTGAAATTTCGATCATAATCCCCGATACTGTTTCATAATGACAGCGATGGCTGGAGCTTTAAAGGTTGAATATTAATAGGCGCAATACAGCATTAAGCTATTTCCAAAATTGTCTTCAAGCAGAAATGTTGACTTTAATTCCGGTTAGTGTATCTAATTTCATCAAATAGTTTCTCACCAATAGTGGAATTAATACACTTTTACCGTCAAAGAACGACTTGTTTTCAAGCAAAAAGTTTCTCTAAAAGTCTTGGCTTTTGCCCACTAGAACGCAAGTGTCAGCCATAACGACACCAGATTCCTCTTTGCTTTTCAGTATCACACAAATGCCCAGCTTGATCTAAACACTGATAACAAAATTCTTGCACCAATAATTCTTAATAAATTTGTTGTTAATGTCCATGGCAGCTGGTTTCCTTTGAAGTTTCAGAATGACAAATAGATCCTCCACATATTCGTTTAATATTTGTTTGTTTTTTGCATTCAATACTCTGAGCATCATATGAAACTTATTGGACTTTTCAGCAAATATTTCGTAAATCTTTGGTAGAAAATGGCTGGTCATCAATTGTAATACCCGCTTTCGGCCTATTGCAAGTTTGGCTATTTTCGACGAATTTATTCGATACTTTTGAAGTTAATGTAAATATATCAGCTTGTAGCGGTCGGTTTCTATTGCTTTTTTTTATAGTTTAAGAAAATAAATTGTAGAATTTCAATAACGTTTACCGAACGACCTTACAAGATATTGTAAGTTTGTCAGAGAATTTTATGAAAAACTTCTAAAATGACAATGAATCTACGTTTTACCTGTAACGTAAAAACGATCAAAAAGATGATTTATAATCTAAATCTCCAATATAAGAAAAGCAACAAAAACAAAAGTTATAAATAAATGTGAAAAGATTTTTGAACAAATCGTTCTGTTCCCTTTGGTGTTTCTAGCATTATATCATCATTTGTAAACAATTCTCACAACACAAAGCTATCCAAAAGCTATTGATAATAAAATGATATGAAGAGTGAATTGAAAGGGTATAGTGAATACACAAACGTCAAACAATTCCTCATTCAATTATTTCAAATGATAACAAACAGAATAGAGAACAACATCAAAGGTCTATGTGTATTGTATAGTTTAACGTTGTAGCATAAATTAAGACTTAATCTAACCAACTAGTGCGGTTTAATTTATAAACATTGACGGAAAGGTTGCTTTAAACACACCACAATTCTAGTAATAAGTTAAACCGGAATTAAATACGTTTGTATTATCGATTTTGAAGATTGGCGACTACTAAGGGAATTCTGTTGAATCCTTAAATTTATAGCAATAATGAAGATTTTTCTACTAATTGTTTTATCGTAATCAGATAAGTGTGATTTATATGTGGCAACAGACAATATTGCGATACAGTTGAGAGACTTAACCGTTTGTCAACGGTTAAAGGATACCAACAATTTCCTAAAGAGGATATTCGTATTCTATTTTCGTATAGCTGGATGCACATAAATATCTCTAGTGAAGGGCTAAAGTAGCTAGGGTTCAGACACTAAGATGTTGTAGCTGTAGAGTAGTTCAGCAGTGTCTGGTAATAAAGCACAGCCGTTGTTGTATAGCCCCTTTTCCCTTCTAAAATGTTCATTACATTCAGCTGACGGTGGTAATGGTGAGATAGTAGTAGAGAAATTTATATTTTGAATCGTTACAGTTAAAGTTATTTATGCAGAAAGTTCTATATAAATACTATTTAGCCAACCAATTGTTATCAATTTATCTTGCCATAATTATTAGTTCTTCTAAAACAGCTCAAAACTGTATCAACAGTCTCATAGGGGAAATAAAATGAATTGTCGACCTAGTTCGTGATTAGCTGTAATCTGTGATGATTCACAATAGAACTTCTATCCTGTTGACTATAACATAGGAATTGAGTGTAAACTGTAATTGTAACATCTTCAAATAGTGGCAATATTGCCACACCACAAACTATCGAACAAGGATAATGGTTGGAAATGGTCACAAAAGTTTCGAGAAACTTTCGTTCACTAATATCGTAATTTTCTATAATGCTGGATCAATATAGAGATCAGAATTAAAACCAGAATTTATGCAAGTTCTTGTGTGGATGTGTTTTATTTAAATTTTGTTGAAATAACGTAATACATGTTTAATTGCAACAACTTTCACGTAACGTAATACGGCTGGATAATCCGATGACCAAGGAATGTGGACGACAGTGAAATGTACACGTAAAGTTTAGTTTTCATTTTGACCATTTAGAATTTAGATTACAACCGAAATTGTTAAAGTTTTCTAATCAAGATAGTTCAGCGTATTTTAGTCGTTGTGGGTTTTTTCTATTATTTTTTTGTTATCGTTTTAATCGGTAATATCTACATATTTCTTGCTCTATTAGATATTTATGGGCAGTAAATTAGTGTATTGTACATTTTGCTGACCTATTTTAGACAATTTAATGAATCATTAGACTAAATAGACCAGTCGACACCATATATAGGCGATGAAGTTGAATTATTATGGTCATTAAAAGTTAATAATATTATCTTTGTTGGGTATTCCCGTATTCCGGTCCTTTTTGGCTATGTATGATAAACTGACATACGGTAATTTATGTAATTTAATATAATTGTGGTGAATGATGAAAAATTCCATCGGCAAAAGGGCATAGATTTTTCCGCCCCGAACGCATTACGAACTTTACAATAAAGTGAATTAATTACATTTTTTTCGTCGGTTCTAATTAATTTCAGACAAGACTCAACTGAGGGATTATGCAGTAAGTACGAAAAAGTCTATGCTAATTTAATTAATTGTCTGTTTACCAACACAAAATGACGCGAAATATAAAAATTTCATCTAGCTTCTAATTGTTTACTTTACTCTAAAAGAGGAATATTTACTTTATGTTAGCTTCGGTTGGCTTCTTCGGCTAGAAGCAGAATAGCCATGTACCACCCGTGATATTCTCATAGAAGCAACTTCATAATATCGCTGAAAATGCATTGTTTTTCTATCGTATGAAAAACATGACTTTGAATGATTTTACGTTTATAAACAACTTGACTTGTGCTCGTAATTTGTAAATATTATTACACAATCAAGTTTTTCTTGATATATTAGAAAAAAGCGAGTAATGAGTTAGAATTGTACATGAACTTTACAAATATCTGATAGTAAATTGTTTGGCCTTATTGCCAACATTGTGGACAATCCAAAAATTTTCCAATGTACTTAGTCAAAGTCACTTGGAAATTCAGGACTTGTCTTCTAACAGGAAGAAGCTGAAAAATTCCACAATAAATTTAACATCATCCTGGACGACAAGTTCCTGGACAAACACGAGAAAAATAAGCGAAAAAGGAAAGAACGCAACATAGCACAAATAGAAACAAGTCACGTCCAAATAGTTTTTTTCGTTTATCATTTTCATATTATTATCCGAAAATTTAATTTGAACTATACAGTTAGATTCTCATCATTCAAACTAGAAGTTGCAGGGGAATTGAGGAGTAAAGTGTGAACAATAAGAAAAGTTCGAAAAGACTGATCTACCGATGCAATCAAGAACATTTTTCATTAGTGGATCTATTAAAACTTTGATTAGATACATTCTAGGCAAAGTGTGAGGTACAGTAAACTCAGGAGAGTTTTCGATGCTACTTTGATAGTGAAATATTATCGAAATAATTGATAAAAGTTGCGAAAATTGTTAAGAAAATAAACACATTATCTTCTATAAGGAATCTATCAATCAAAACATGACGGTTGTTAAAATTAAAATCACAAAAACAGAAAAAAAAAACGATAATAAGATACGGAATTCAATTATAAATATGTATATCAGCAAGAAATTGTTTTTGTTGTGAATTATTCAAGTGTGCTAAAAATTGGAAAGATCGTTTAAATATTCATTAGTAATTTCATTAAAACAAGGGTGTGACGGTTTCGTTTTAAAAGTATCGTGTATAATTTGAAAAGTTTTTCGTGGAATAACAATGTGTTTTTCTCTTCTTTCTCTCTTTCTCTAATTTTAAGTGTGAGAATATATTTCCAAAATAAACAAGTTTCGATCATGATAAATTGTGAGAAATTATCGGGAAGTTAGTCGCGTCGCGGCGCCTTTAGGGTGGATTTTAATGAATGTGTAATCGAACTTCTGCAGCAAGGCGGATCTCACAGATCTGTTCAGGTGTATTACGACTATATCTCTAAGTGTACGGTGATCTCGGATTTTGATTTGTTTTGTAAGAAATCAAAACTCGATTAAAAGTGATTTGTGAAGTTTACAGCACTGAAAACGATGATTCTTCAATAGGAAGTTCAGCAATCGATGGGTGTCAACTGAGTCGGAATGTTAAGTGGAAGCTGTTAAAAAGGGATCACTTCCACGAAGAACTTGTTCCTTTGCGGAACATCTCCAGTTTTTGTTATCATAGTTTAACGTATTCTATTAGCTGCAGAATTGTTATTTTACCTTTGATACCGCTTATTCAATTCAATTTTATTATTTAGACTTATAAAAACTTTAATCCTTCTTTAGAATTGCTACTTTAACAAAACGCTTATTAGTAAGTCTATGTAGGTGTGAAAGCGATATTTTATAAATAAATATATACGAGGAAAGACGTGCTTTATGGATTTGATGTATTTTTCTTGATATAGTTATGGTTTATTTTCCAACATGAATTGTGCAAATGATACGATTCCGGTAAAACGGAACGGATCCGGGTATCGAATTCATGCATTATGAAACTACCGTATAGTAGTAGTGGCTTTCCGGATTTCTTTTCGTTGTTATATATATATTTGTCTTAAATGGGTGGCAGCACTGTGGGATACCGCAAAACAATATAAACCAACAGACTGGTTTTGTGGTTGTTTTGTTTATTGCAACTATTACAAAACTAAAAACAATATTTCGACTATATATATATAGACGACCAGCTGTTCGTATCAAGTGTTGATTGAATTGTATGTTATGATTGAGTCTTGTTTTGTTCTATATTGGTCCATGAATCTTATAACCGTCAGACTTTTCTGTATAATTTAGCAAGGAAATATGATTAGGCCCCGATGTTGTTGTTTACAAAATAGAAAGCTTTTAAAACAATGTTGCGATTGCCTCAAATATTACTAACTTTCAAATTGAATTTATTTGAAGCTAGAGCTTTATAGTCAATTTACGTATAAATTCCGTTATATAACGAATTCAAAAAAATAAATTTGCAATATGGAAAATCATTTGGAAATTTTTGTATGCGCAATTCTGATTCGATATTAATATTTCTGCAATTCTTTCTATAACATTCGACATCTGGTTTGTATGGAATAGACGTGTGCAAGTTTTCACCACCACACACCTCCACAATGCCAACATTCTATTCGACAATATGGGAAACTTTCCTGAATATATTACCAAACATGACAAAAGTCATGACACATCTGTGATTTTATCTTTTCTTCTCACGATACTGCCACTAGTGAATCTAAACCAATGTCATTACTAAATCATCAAATAGAATAGTTGATTCGGCCAATTTGAACATCATCAAGATCAATGATAGAACCCTGACCGCAATTGTGTTATCAGCATATTCAAAATTTTCAATTATTTTAATTTAAAATGATACGTGCTACATTTAGGAAATGATTGTTTATTCAAAAATCTACTTGCAACTTTGCCAATCCAATTAGTGTTGGTGTTGTAATTTTTAACAATTGCCAATAAATGTAAAACTTCAACTGACACTTTTACTAACTAAAATAAAGACAAAATGATAATAGAAATCTAGAATGGCTAAACATTTGGCTTGTTGACAATACTAATAATCGTTAACGAGGTAAACTTGATGTCTAATCTTAATATAACACTAGAGAAGTACGGCAACTTTTTACGAGAATTCAGTAAATCTGAAGATAAAAAAACAAGAAAGAACGTAAAAACAATTCCTCTAACGTATTGTTATCATAATTTAAAGCATGGTTATATAGGGACCGTCATCTGAATATAATTCTCGACACAGGGTGCAAAGATAAAGTACAAAATTTTATTGCAAGGCCGAGTTAGATGTTAGTCTTCCAGGGATATGTCTCCCATAAGAGTACACTTGACGCTTAACAACAATGTATCTTATGTGTTTGTATAGTTTATCTTACAAGATTTTGATTATTTATTGTTGTTTTACAACTAAATCTATTTTGTTATTTCTTAAAAAAACTGTGGATTTATATTCAGAAAAAAGCTTAACAGAAATCAAAGGTTTTACAACAGCATGCACCTGCAACTTTTCTATATATGTGGTTGTCGTTTTTTTGTTTCAAAAACTCAACTTCTTGTATATTTTATAAGAACAACTTACAAGAAAGTTGACTAGCTTTTTAGTTAACTCTTGATAAACTACCAAAACTTTTGTAACCGTTGAGACGTAGTTGAAATGCTGATAACAATACGAGATATAAAAATATTCCATCTTGAATTACCAATGATTCTGCCAATTTGTGAAACGTTAATAATGAGAATGTACTGTTGGAAAGTGAACAATATTGTAAAGCGTACTCTCAACGGAAGTCTAGAGCTTCTGTTATACGTGTCGATAATAACACATGTATCAATCAAATTGACACGTACTCGTTACACTACTTTATGAACGTCTTTGTCTCTATGCTTACAACGTAATTATAGATCTAGAGATTGATCAAAGCATGTTTGTAGTCAAAATCATGTGGTAGATTCAATCATAATATTAAAAAATTAATAAACATTCGTTGTTTCTATTGTGAAAAATGGTGGAGGCGCCGGGCAAGCACCTAACACTCAAAGTTCTGTTGGCCGATGGTTGCATAATGTTAGATGAAGTTTCATGTCAAAACTATGCTTCTCCAGCTTCGAACACTTTCTCGATTCAACTGTACGCTGCTAGAAACCGGACATCTCTAAAAATGACATTCTCTGCATTTATTGTAAGATGTCCGGCTAAATGCTACTTTTATGGTTGACTAATCCTTTCAAAGGCCTATGTTACATTCGTAAAGTGTGAACGAATCGGTCTGCTTGTTCACAGCAACTGGTTCTATGTTTGACAACCTTTAATGGATAGCTAGTCATGTTGATTATCTTTCTTCCACCGGAGGAGCTCTTCTGTTTTGACTTCAGTTTACTTCGGGAAGACTGAGGTAAAATTATGAAACTACATCCGTATAATTTGAAATTATTATAAGTAATTAATACAGCTTTACTGCATAAAATTGAATTACACGTAATCGTAATTAGTCATGTGAAAGCATATTTTGCACTAATTGAATGGCTATTGATTTATCATGATGCATGATGTTGCTGTCAAGCAACATATAACGAAACACATGCTGTCATAGACAGTCGTCATAGAAATGCTGACAATGAAAGTGAATTCCCACTGGCTTTAAAATGATTTTGATGAAAAAACAACTTTTTCTATAAAATTGGAGAGAATTTATTGACTCCCTTTTCACAAGGCTTTTACTTCAATTCATGTTAAAGATTTGGAAGAAGACTGTCTCTATTTATTTTGTAGCGTTACAGGAATCGGCTGAATTCAAATCTTCTTGTCGAAATTTCAGAATAAACTGTTGAAGTTTTAAGAGAAAATCCCGAATTTTTTAGATAATTGACAAAAAAATTACTTTCCTCTACATATAGAGAAGGTTAAATGTTAAGAGCACATCTAGCAAGTTGATATGAATATTTAGTAAGTTGAAACAGGAAACTGAGCCGGTAGTAAACTTCGCTGGTTAATTTTATATTAGATTTTGTGCAGTTCTTGAATCAAATTTGAAGGCAGAACGGAGAACATGTAAGCTTTGATCTTTCAATCAAGAACTATCTGTGTGACTCAATTATCCATAAGATCTTGTATTCCACATATGGAGATCTATCAATATATCTCTAGTTTTGTTTATTTGTTAAAACATTCACGTATTATTTTAGAATTCATTAAAAGCAAACTATCTGAAAGTTGATATGTTGGGATATGTTAGCCGATTGAGGTTGTAAGTGAAACTTTCTAATGCAACCAGACCGTGGAGTTTCAAGTAAATCAGCTTAAATAAAATAAAACTTGTTGGAATTTATACATTATTGAATCGTTTTCCTACTACCAGTACCGGCGCTGGGATTAAGTTTTGTATCTAAGCGTCCCTGTAACGATCCGAGTGTTTGGTTCTTTTAAATTAACGAAATTTCTTGAATACATTGTGACGGAATAGTTACGCGTTGGTTTGCTACTTCACTTTAATCGTTTCATTTTATCAAAATAATTTCGTTTCACTTTAAAGAGTAGAGAGAATGCAGTAGACTGGTCTCGCTGCAAAATTATAAACAGCCAGTTGATCCCAAGGGCGGCACTTTTTCCCCTTATTTATTTTAATATTGATCATTCTAAGAATTTTTTGTTTTCATGATAAAAATTTTGTTTTTTAAAAATAAAGCGGCGTCCCGATGGGCTCTCAATGTTCGCTTCCACTCGCTCTGCCTACTATCATGGGTAAACCGTCAACTTTAAGGGTCCTAATACTGTTTGGGGGCCTCCTGCCCAATTAACCCATATTTTGCATAACTTTCGTTTTCTTAAACTTTTAATTTATAAATTGATTTTATTTTATGATTGAGGAACGAGCCCTGAGTTGCAGCCCTTACTGTGCCTAAATCCGTCCCTGTCTACTTACAGTATTAATCGTTAATACTCTCGATTGGAAAATGATAGAAAATAAATGACTTTTTTAATAATTGTGTTAAAAATCTTTTTAATCATTTTCCAGAAAGTTCAAAAGTTGATTAATCCCGTTAATTGGGTATTTTAATTTAGGCATTCCACCAACGTAAATCTAGTTCAATTTCAAGATAAGTTTCTTGAACAAATTGTTTAATTTGCCACAAGCAAAGTCTGTGAAACAATCACAGTCTTAATTACTGAGTGCAATGTGATGGTAAGAGCTACTATCAGATTTTTAAGACGTTGTAAAATTGGATCAAAAATTAAAAACCTTGACTACTCTTATTGATTGAAGACAACTGTTAAACCGGTTTTTCTTGATGCCTCACTTAAGTGACTAATCAATAGGATTGTTCTGACATCGCTTTAATTAAGTTGTGTCATAAAAAGCAAAACCACCGTTTACGAGTTTTAATTCTATTTACCAACTATCAGTCTAGAATCGACTTGATCATCTTTTGCTTGCTGTTGATTGACATTGGAAGGATAATTAGATATTTGATGTGGTTTACCACAAACTAAATTCTCTTCATGTCTTATATGGAATGTAACAATAAATGAATTACGTAATGCACGACTCTCCATCTGTATAGAAGTGTAATTAACCCTTCATCGCTTGATCAATTTTAGAGGGTCAGCAAGAAATAGTGCCAGTTTCTAAATTATCCATCCCTATTTCACTCTCACATAAAATGGGATAAGAGGATTTGCATGTTTAGATTCTATCTAATGTCATTGTTCAGGTTTTTGTATCTTGATTCTAGACCATATCATGTCATGATATGATTAATAACTAACTATAGTGAATACTTCATTGTATTGCCAATACGATATCTATAACCACAATATATTCCAATGTTGCAAAATATGCTTTTCCAGAGATTAAATCAATTCACAATTTTAATGGATTTGTATCAAATGAATCTCGTGACATTATAGAAGAACCACCACATTCAATAAATCATTACTGATTTTATGGTTAAAGTTTGGGAATTAAAAAATTAATTCTGTCAACGTTCCAAATAATTTGAAAATTACTCTGCACTATAATGCAGTCACTCTACCTCAATAATAAATCAACTGAAATTATTTAAATTCAATGAATAATCCAAATGATGAACTTGAAGTGAATTATTCATAGAAATTCTTCTAAATTAACTAAAAGATTTCGATTTAAATCCGCCTTCAATTTAAAACAGATTGTGGAATTTATTTGGATGCATATCAATTTGAATTGTGTGTGTAAGGCTATCTCATGTTTACAGTTTAGATGCACCGTTATGGAATTTTGTACACACCCTCAGGATCAATTTCCACGTCCTGGAGGTATGATATTTGCCCTTTATTATTGTTATTATTATTAAAAAGGACCTTTTGTCCTGGCCAATTAGAAAGAAATGTTTACCGGCTAGCAGAATGACGTGCCTTGTGTCTTTGGACGTCATTTTGACGTGAAAATTTGGTGACAATCATCACCATTTCATCACTCATTGTCAGTAAAATATGTTAACAACACATAAGTTTTCAATAAACATTAAATTTAGCAAATAAATCATCG
>JAZBGY010000207.1:0-26562 GCA_037414755.1 Lydus trimaculatus | reverse complement strand
CAGTAGACAACTTTAAGTTTAATGAGTTGGAGCACTCTTCATTAAGAGCTGCTTGTAGTGAGTTTACCAAATTTTATGAAAAATCATTACAGCGCATTCATCTTTATGAAACTTGTTATGCATCTGCGTCAAACGACAATTGGAGATAATATTACGTCTACTGCGCATTACATACTTCTTACATAGAACATAGTCAACTATGATTCAACGCGTCCCAATTGTTTAGGGTTGTCTTATTATAAAGCCGGTCCTGCTCTGATTTATAATTTACACCGTTATTTGTTCCTGATAAAGTAGCTTCAATAATTCAAGCCAGTAAGCGATCTACATGTTTACTTCTTATGCAAATCTAAATCATTTGAGAAGCAGTAGAAATAGCTTTAAAACGGTAGTGAAAATGAAAGGAGACGTATTTAAAACGAAACAAAATACAGTTTGTTCTGGGATAAATTCTTATTTAATTCCACTATTGTTAAAATCCACAAGCGCTACACTATTTACAAGACGGTCTGTATAAGGTGCAAATTTATTGTTTAAACAATTCCTAACATAACTTTGTATTCCTTGATTATCGTATTCATCGATTGTTTTCCATCGATTGAAATCTGTCACGCGACATGTCCATTTTGTGTATGTGAATGAAAACATATGTCTTCTGTTGTAGTATCTATAAGAGAAAGCGCTATTATCAAAATTGAATTTCGAATAAAAGTAATAATAGCAACCCATGAAACGCAATAGGATCGGTGACAAACGTTCGTGAACCGACATAAATGTCGTTGGTAGAATCTGATTGGACATCACTATTTGCTGAATTTCCATTTTCAACAACGGGGGAAAAAAAACGTTGAAAATACAAATCGACACGAAAATCCATTTGGCATACAAATAGAACTGTAAATATCTACAAAATTTAACAGAATGAACTCTCCTACAATCGACAATAATTAAGTAAAGATCCCTCAATATTTTGCGCTTTAAAAATGTTTATATTTGTAGGATAAACATTCGTAGAGATATGGAAAACGTATAATAGCCAACAACAACAACAACAACATTAAACTCTCTACTAAAACCTAATTTTCCATTCTAAAATATGTCTATTACTAGCGTACATTAAAACACATGATACCATCGAAAATATCATTTTACACGAATATTGGTTGTGCTACAACAATAACAACCCATTGTGGTGTGAATGAGTAGTGAAAGAAAATTTCAACGCATTACAGCTTTTAAAAAACCTATTTGCACACCTGTTATCTTTTATAGTGAACATTTACTGAATCTTAAGCTTGTTGTGCCATATAATGAAGGAAAGCTTCGTTATTGTTTATACAAATGAGTGTTCGTAATGAACGTGAAGTAATTCAACAGATATGTTACCTCATGTTAATTGTGTTAAAGTTTAAGTAAATAGACTTAAATCATACTGTTAACATTCTGCGGGAATGTAGAATCTGATTTGACTGCTTGAACAATAAATATAAAGGTTTCTGGGGAACAAACTATTGGATGGAAAAGAGGAGGATTAAACTAAGCTTCCACAGAATCATTATTATCTAATACTTAGCTTTGATTCAAAATATCTGATACTGTGCTTGAATCAATACACAAATAGTACTCGTTGTGACTCTATGTCTTCAAACAAGTGGAATAAAATGATTCTTGAAGCAATCAACTCGTTGATCCACTTCTTTAACTTTGATAGTATTCACAACGTCTATGAATGTAATTCGAACTTGTACAAACTTACAAGGGGTAACCTTGTTATTCGTATGTTTATCTAAAAACTACGAATTCTAGTCCAGGTAGATCACCTGTAAAGTAGTATCTATGTTATAGCTTTTATAGTGAAAAAGTTTCTCTATAAATCAAAATGATAAGTGTTCATATACGGACTCATTTATCAAAACAACTCATTTGTCATCTTTTCCCCCAGCTTATTTTCAACAAGAATCAATTGACCGATTGAATTATTACAACTTTCATAGGGTCTCAAACTTGTCAGTAGTTAGCCTATTATTAGATTTTAAGGTTTATTAAATAATTTCCGTGCATAAATTCATAGGATATTGCCGTTTGCGTACTTTTTTGACAACACATCATCCCCACAAACTGCTGATAAAGTTGTTGCTTTTTTATAGTAGATTGGTGACAATATCTTGGATAAATATTAACTGTGTATACTATACTCACATGTAAACAGTGGAAAAGGGGAATTTGTTTGATTTTCGGTTAGAATTCGACAACTATCCCGGTAAAGAAAAACAACGATTGTTTTCTTATGGATAAACTGGAATGTGTGTGTGTTTGGATTTTGTCAGTTTATGGTTAAATGGATACGTGATAGGAGTGGTCTAAAGTTGTGAAATTACAATTTAATGATTCCTGTTGAATAATTATATGTCTGTAAATTTGTAATATTAACAGAATGAATGTTTGTAACAAATGGACTGGAGAGCGAAATGTACTAATAAATTGATGGTGAAGTAAGATGATGTAGAATAAGCTTAAAATCACAAAAAATACGTGGAAAAATTAGTTTTCTTATAAATTCTATACGTTTTAGAAAATGGAAAATCGGTATATACCGATTTATATTTTCCAACAGGAAAGAATTTAAGCTTTCAGTCGATGTAAGATCTTTTACTAATGCAATAGAATCTCTGTCTGCTCTAGACAGGCATGCTTTTGCATATCATTCAACAAATCATAATAAATATTTACAAATGCTCGCCAAAAACAAAATAAATGCATTGAATAATTGATAACGTGTTTAGGTAGACATATAGGTAGATATACAGGTAGAGACATTTCATTTAGGGACGTAGGACAGTCTTTAGGGTGGGTCCTTTACAAAGGCTCTGCCTACCGTTTCTTTTCAATCCAGACGAAAACTATAAAACTGTCGCGGTTCTTGTAGTTTCTCCTATGTTCCTAGATGAACTGCCTCAGCCAGCATAATAAACTGGAATCTGTAATTTGGTTATTAGGGTCGCAGAAATGACTAGAGTGATAGAACAATGCCATAATTCATCGAGTAGAATAAGGATTAGTGGAAAACCACGTGACTTACGTAACTATATAGCATTTCTCCAGTCTATGTAGGATCTTTTGCTAATGTAATAGAATCTCTGTCTGGTCTAGACAGGCATGCATGCTTTTGCATATCATTCAACAAATCATAATAAATATTCACAAATGTTCACTAAAAACAAAATATAAATGTATTGAATAATTGATAACGTGGCTAGGTAGAGACATTTCATTTAGGCACATAGGACAGTCTTTAGGGTGGGTACTTTTACAAAGATTCTACCTACCATTTCTTTTCAATCCAGACGAAAACTATAAGACTGTCGCGGTTCTTATAGTTGCTCCTATGTTCCTAGATGAACTGCTTCAGCCTGCATAATAAACTGGAATCTGTAATTTGGTTATTAGGGTCGCAGCAACGACTAGAGTGATAGAGCAACGCCATAATTCATCGAGTAGAATAAGGATTTGTGAAACAACACGTGACTTACGTAGCATTCCTCATTACGAGTTCCCTAAATCGTTTTTTTTTAAAACGAAAGTTGCATGAAATCTAAATTCTCACATGGCTAGTTGTAGCATTATCCACTTAATATGGAATAATTTGCATTGTATCATAGAAATGGAATGCTACAAATGCAGATGAACTAATTCGACCTTTACGTAGACAAGCAAAATAATGTAAAGCTTAAATAAACTGTTTAGAGGGATTTAAGCATTTGTTTAAATTTCAAAAATTTACCTATTGTTTAAATTTTCAAAGTGGTCAGGTATTAGCAAGTCAAATTTGTTTCACTATATACCGTGTTGGTTTTCTAAATGCGAACATTGGAAGAATACGTTGGAATGAGATAAACATAAAATAAGCGATCAGTCCAACCCACAATTAGTGTTTTCCTAAACATCTAATCGTTCTCCATCTTTGTCATGATCTTCGTGGAACATATGTTCCCATTTGAAAAACCAACACTGTATAAGAGTATATACAATCGTAATAGTTTCATCTACATCACTGATTCCTATGTTAATGAAAAATTTCAATTCTGGTTGAATATTTAAAAATGCATCAACTCATTTGATAGAAATTGTAACTTTGATCTATCTATGCCACTGCACTAAATCTAATAATATCTATTTAGCGTTATGGAATTTTTAACATTTGTGCAATAATTTCAGTAAAATCAAATTACATTGAATGCAATATCACGAAATTCCGTATTGTCCCAACAATTATCTTTACAATTTACTAGACAAAAGAAAAACGAGAAGAGAATGTTTTAAATAACAGTTGATCAAGTCGGAATAACCGAATTTACTAAAGTGTTGAATTTTCGTTTTAAAGCATTTCACTGTTGTAAGACCACAAATGTTACTATTGTCATCTACATGCAGTAGCTATTAGAGTTAATTGCAACAATGATGAGAAGTGTTTTAAAGCAACCGCCATTCTAAACCCACACAATGGGCACATGCAAATTTAATTGTAAATGCTTACTTAATGTCTGAACTGTTTCATTTTATAATAATGGGAGAGGTGAATTTTTGTTATCGCACTTTGCCAGCGATCATATTCTTCTTAGTTTTTTTATTTATTTGGTAGAAATGCGGATAGAGTGCTTTCATATTTTGTTTCGTAAAATATTTCACTTTTCCCAATTATTTTCGTATTTTTATCCATTGAACAAGAATACTTGACATTCGTTGAATTATTTCGACCACAAATTGTAGAAAATGGAAGATACTTAAAAATAAAGTTTTGCGTTTTATAACGAAACTTGTAGATTTTACGAGAAGCTCTCCTGTATCATTTGTTCTCACTATTTTTTATTATTAAACAACATTACGTTTTTCAAAATTGAAGTAAAATAATTAAGCCATAGACTTGCTTTATTGCCGCTGTTGTCATTGTTATATAAAGCATCATAAAACAGAATTTCTCTCTTTTCAGTAGATAAGACACAATGTCTGCTTATACGGTTGAGTGGCTCATTGTCTCCATTCTCCAAATACTCAAGTACGTGTGTATCAAAATTTAATTGCTTTAGAGAAATACGAAGTGCAATCAGAATTCTGGAAAATGTTGAATTATATTGTTTATCAAGCACTAAGGTGGACTGTGTTAGTGTGTAATGACAAATTTCATCTCATTACAGCGAGCTTTTAGATAATTTCCTGTTCAGTCTAGATTCCTTGTAAAGAATTCTAGCTCTCATTCAACATTTTAATAAAGTTTGTCTAATGAATAACATCGATATTGCTGGTTGTTTTACTATCCTCACCCTTACCCTTTGTGAATATTTCATAAGAAGAATTTTCGAATTTTTGTCAAGAATTTAGTGATAGATGAAAAAATGCTTTTAAACTTTTCTCTATTCGGATGCTGTCTCGTAAAGAAAAAAAAAATTCATATATAAGAACAAACTTAAGAAGATATCACCATTTAGAATATCTTTACGAATATATGGATAAGACAGAAAATAAAAAATGTGTCCATAAACAACAGAAAATTAGACGACTAAGCTTGGTGGACGAAATTTTGAAATTCTCTCTCTATCTCTCATATCACTGATAACGTATCTGTTTTGTACGGAATAGCACTATGAAATAGCTCATTATTTTTATTATCGCTCCATATAACAGAGCTTTATTATACTACGTGATAGTGGACTTTCAGTTTGTATTCTTTCCGGTTTCCTTTTATTATTTCAACAGCTTTCCCGTATTTATACAGATTAACAACTTTATTGATAATCATTAATGATGGAATGTAAACAAGGCTTTTCAACAAACTAAACCTAATATAAATCAAAAAAAATAATAATAGATAAAATAAACGTTTCAATTAGTGTTTGTACAAGATGTTCTAAATTATGAAAGTGTATTGATTTTTGAATCAACCCAAAGCAAGAGAAGTTTCATTAAGGAAAACCCTATTCTTATGGCGAAAATATTTATGTTTCAAAAGTTATCTCGATTTGTTTTTACAACAGTTAGAACGAAATTTATTGAATACTTCACACTAATTGATTTCAAAATTGAACAACTCAACTTCATACAACAGATTTTTGCTCTTTTATGTAAAAATCAATTTAATCTCAATCTCACTATCAACACAATATCGATTGGTCATAATAACCAAAATTTGAATTTGATCTCAATTTAATAGAATTCACTTCCTAGTGTACTACAGTGGATTACAATTTTCAATAGAAACCATTGGCAACAAGACAGAAAACAGGAATTTTTATTGCAAATGCAGTTCTTGTATCTACAACTAAACATACGCTGTGCTGCTATTTTTATATTTTGTTGTTGAACAGTAGATATGAACTGTAAATTTTACGAATAGCGGAAATATCAGAAACGTATGGCTTTTCGTTCAGTCACAGAAAACGTATGTTATTCAACAAGTAAAGTTAGTCAGATATTGTTTTATTTTTTTTTTGTATGCTTCTATGCTTCACAAAGTGCAGAATATTTTACTATTTTCAGGTTCTTCAAGATACTTTATTATGTACGAGGCTTTGTCAATTTCATCTTTAGCACATATTGTGCTTTTCGAATGTAATTTTCTTTTTAAAGCTGAACTACATTCAAAGATCTAAATTTGTTGATTAATTTAACTGAAAGGATAGCCAGTTTAGAAAATATCTAAATTAAGATGCCTGTGGGAATAAGCGAAATGAGTTAATGGAACTGATCAGAACTGGAGTTTATAATGATTGTTCGTTTCATATTTCAATTATTACGATAAACAAGTACGTAGTCAGTATATACAGACTGTTTCATTTAATGCTACCGTTCCGTTATCTGTAAACGAGCAATGAAAAGGATAATATACAAACTGATAGTTTGAAGTTATTCAGCCTTTCGGAGATGGAAGAAAAATAGCAATTCCACACATTCCCAACTTTCAGCTGTAGTAATTCTTTGTTCACTATTGTATGAATTTTTGAAAGTTACACCCGTTTTCTCATATCACCAAGACTATCATCTATAAGAGCACTTTTGTTATCAAGGCATGTTTTCGTTCACGAACAGCCTAATTGCAGCATTAAATGAAACAGTTTGTAAAATATTTCTCTTGCTGAAACTCTGAAACAACTGTAACTGTGAAAATTGGGGCATTTTTACGGAATACGACCAATAACGAACACAATAAAACATTAAAATATCTATTACGGAATGAATGCACGATCAATAGTTTTTGATTTTTAATTTTTCAGCTTATAGGCAAACATTAACAGCCTGTTTTTTGTTAGGGAAATTGCATTGAATTAATTATTATCATGGACTATGGACATATGTGTATCTTTGTCAACGTTTATTAATAATTGAACTAATCTATTGTGGTGAATATAATATCGTGCATATACAGTATAACAATATAATGGAATATCAACGACAACGAGATAGGTTGCAAGTTATTTCCCAAAGGTAGCATCATACGATTGTATATACTTTCATTTAGACAATAAATTGATGATACTGTCGACCTGAGATAACAGTATGTACGGTAACAATTCAGAAAACTGATATTATTGGAAATAACTCAACTTTAACACAATATATTTATATGTTAACACAAGTACAGATATTACATTCCATTTGTCCTATAAAAGCTTATCAATGAGAGCCCTTGCTGCAATACTCTTCAAGTAGGTCTACATTTTTCATCGAAACATACGATACTGTTAAGGCCCGTCTACACAACATGCTTTGAGTGCTGCCCGCCTGCCCCAGCAACACAGCCAACGCCTGCAATCCCTTCCATACGAAAGCGGTAAATGAATAAACATCAATGCGTGTCCCCAGTAAACGTGTTCAATGGTTAGTTAGTTTGTTGCGGGCGAATAATTCTAAAAACCTATCATTCTTGATATGTACTTTGGTTATAATTAAGCTATATTTAGCTATTTATAGATAAAGCACCGTGAACCAGTAAAATAAACTGCGTCACAAGTCTAATCAACTGTTTTTTGCTGCCAACTACGGCTAACAAAAGACATAGAAGACATACAATATATTTGCATACACATTGTATTTGCCCCAAGATTTCGGTCAAGGCTTCTACAACTCGTCAGTTCGACGCTATATGTTTGAAAGATACTACTTGTGTTCAAATTGAACTCTTTGTTTTCAATAAAAATTCTATGGTTTCTTTAGAATTCCCCAAAGAATATTGCCTCACAACTTTCAATAAAACACAAAAGAAAATTATATTCAAAAAAAGTGTTAGTAAAAGGCTTCATCTTAAAAGTGGTGAATTAGCTGCAAGTTGAGACTGTAAAACTTTATCTTTAATCAATCCAAATAGATAATGACTGAACGCTAAGAAGTGATAATGACATATCAACATTTTCATCAATATCTGTTATCAATGCATGCATTGTAAAACAGAAAATGCATAAATTTATTTTTGATAAGAACGAAATAGATACAGATTGAGGGCAAAATTATGCTAATTCATGCATTATTTACATACAGCACGTGGAATTGAGGTTGCAATCTACATATATTTACAAAAAAATGTAAGATTTCTTGTATACAAAATAAGTAACGAACCTTATGTGACCAATAACTTAGATATACACAGTTTCTTGGAACATATACGAAAACTAGAGTGTAAAACCACAAAGATTACAACTGAAAGGGGCAATTTGTACGTTGAAAGACCAATTAAGAGCTTTACGACTATTCTTACTTTATAAAACTCCACCTTTACAAATTCAATTGTTTTATATTTGAAAGCAAGACATTCATATACACGATTTGTAAGCAACTACAAAGAGGAAGAAGTTACCCCAGTTTTTTCTAACACATTTACATAGTTTTCCTGGGAATAATTTCAAACGTTTATTGTTAGTACATGAACACATTATAGTTGGATAATACGAGTGAAAAGTTTCTATTCGTTGTTAGATAAGAGAAATGCAACGAACTAAAGACAAAGCTGATTGTTAGACTAGACGTAGAAAATCTTTTTATTTTCCTCAACTAAATTGTACCAATTTTATGATGTGCTAAGATATAATTCGAATAGAAGAAAAATATCGAGTTCGTATACAGATAATCCTTATATTACGATATTTATGGATGAATGGAATCAATATACGAATTTTCAATTTGTCTAGTAATCAAAATGAAAATATTTCCATGTCGAGAATAATAAGATATTTGGTTTCTGTTATAATATGGTAGAGGAGGAATCGTCGAAAAGATTTATGCTTGATAGAAATCAAATGTAATAGACGTGTATTTCGTTTGTAGATTGCAAAGAAACGATAACCTCGTCTACCATCAAAATCATCGAAGAATCTAGGAATGGAATAGACGATACTTGAAGGTTCTTTTTTGGATTTGTCTTGTTGATAACAGTATTACCCGATTATAACGATGTCGTTTTTCTAAAGAGAACGCCTCTCTACTGTTCAATAAAACATCTAGCTTTGAAAATGAATGCATCAATTCTCTTGTACAGACCAATTCTGAACAAATTTGTTTTGTTTTATTTAAAATGTATTGTTGTCGGTTCTATTAAAATACAGATATGATGAGTACAATTATTTAAATTAAGTTTCTTGTACTTCCACAAGTCAAATTGAATTTTTGTTTATACAGCTTTTCTCTCTCACATTTTCCTTCCTTCTTTAGATACAAATTGCACCACTCCATACTGAATAATGTTAATTTCTCATTAAGTATCCTTCAAACTTAATTTAATGTTCCGCTTCAGTTCCCTTCAAATTTAATAATCTTATCGAAGTTGATGTTTTAAAATTGAAGTAGTGGAAAAAAATTATAAACAATGAAAAGCTATTTTATCAATTCAAGTTTAGTCGACTGAACAAATATTGAAGATTTGATAAATTTT
This sequence comes from Lydus trimaculatus, assembly GCA_037414755.1. NCBI lineage: Eukaryota > Metazoa > Arthropoda > Insecta > Coleoptera > Meloidae > Lydus > Lydus trimaculatus. The sequence continues at coordinate 16,649 of JAZBGY010000207.1, read as the reverse complement.
GGTAGAATTCTAATTATAAATACAGTGTAGATTTTTTGTCGTCTAAACAAATAGAGCACTTGAGGTGCATTGTTCAAACAAGTCAAAAGTTTAAAGTTCTGTCCGTCTAAATACAGAGAGTCAAAGGTGAACTTTACTTGTTTGTGTGTAGAAAAACGGAAATTGTCTTCCTAGGAAAGTCATATAGAACATGATGCGATTTCATAAATACATATATATGTGGACATGATCGAACAGTTGAACAAATCTCTTTTCAATCAGCAAAATCGATAGAAAAATTGTAAAGTTTGTGATAGTAACTGTATAACAGTTCAAACTTGAATTTAAAGCTCCGAACTACAGTTTTAACTAACGACAATCCAGTATTTTTGAAAGTTGGCAGAAATAAGCGGCTTTTCATTGTCTAAAACTATGACAAATACATTGGCGAATCCACCTTGAAAGCACAAAGGAAGATTCTCTTTTATACAGAGGAGTTGCTATATTCCGGCCGCCCGTATGCAAGAAGTGTTTTAGCTGCCCTTTTCACTGGAAAACGTAACGAAAGTTTTTCGAACCAAATTCTGAATTTGTACAATAAGGTATACAACTGTTTAATTTTCGAAAATAAATATTTTTATTTATAAAGTATGATCAGTTTTGGCCGCCCCAAAAATTTGGGCGCCGTATTTCAAATACATCTTACACACCTTTTAGGGTAGCTGCGATCGTTTTTCTTTTGCAATTTCTTCATAAACTAATGAGATTTAATATTAAACCTCCAAGTGGGGTTGATCAAGTTAGAATAGACGAAGTATAAACAGATGACGCCACTGTAAAGTCATTGTCGTCAAATTTCATCAAACAAAATTGCACTGCCGCATTCGATGTTATGTGAACGCATTCAATAATGCAACAAGATTGGATTGTAAATCGGTCTTACTAGAAGCTGGCGACGTGAATTGATATTGCTAGATACTATATCGATAGTAACCTTTTACTTGATCTTTCTCATTATTATGTGAATTAAAACTGAAACGCTAGATGATTAATTTTCGTAGACTAAATCGTTAAATCGATAGCTTAAAATAGATATTAGTAGATGTCCTGGAACCTCTACAAACTGTAATCAATGGGCTATCCATATTAGCGCTGAATGTAGTTTAATGCAAAAGTAATTATGTACCTACACAGACGGGGTAGCCAAGAACGAGGCTGGGCCCCAGTACATATCCTCTGCAGGCCGCCAAAAATAACGTTTCGTTATAATTACAAAGACGCCGGAGATCATTTTGGACCTCGAACACTCCGGGCTCGGGTAATTTGTGTCGGTTGTAGCACCGTCTTGTCGGGCTTGTGAAAAGAATGCATTGTTCAATTCCTGCAAGTTCGAAATTGTGTGAGTCTACATGCCAATTGTTAGTCAAGGAAGAGGTTCGCATCCAGATTTCAATCATCTACTTACAAACGTGTATTACATTCTATAGCTTCAAAAGACTTCCAGATCCATACAACGTTAATCTGTCTCTATGCTCTCGGTTTGTGCTGTTTGGAAGACTACAGCGTAAGTAACGGCTTCCCACTCGTTTGAATCAACCAATAGGGTTTTTTAGACTTGGCGTCCACACGTGGTGCTGTCATTACTTGCACGTTACAATGGATAAGGTATAGATATATTAATTTTTACTTTATAATCAGCTTATTCCAATAGATAGAATTGCTTCATTAGGCTATATAACTATAGCAAATGCATATATACAATGTCTGATTTTAATTACGCTTGTTGTCTGAGTGCAGAATATTGAAATTGAGCGAAATTTTGAACTAATTCTCTTTCCAAATTCGAAATGAGCTTTTAGAATTGGATAAATGGAATTACTTTAGTTTTAGAAAGTTTAGATATCATTTGAATGTTGTAGTACTGACTTTGTATTGAAAATAGAATGAATTTATAATTTTGACATTGGATATAAAGTTTTATGAAGTATTGTTTTTAAACTTGTTAACAGTTTGGTTTAGAGAGCGTGTTCTTTTCTAATTAGTCGTTTTTCCCTTTTGTATTCTCGTTTTCTATTGAAGCATTCTCAGATGATTCTCTGTAGATTGGTTTTGTTTAAACATTATTTCTTGTATTACAGATAAACAAGATTTCCTATATTTACCGGATGTTACTAATATGAAGTATATTGACCTTTCTAACATTCGAAATTTTGATGTTGAAATTAAGGTCAATTTGTACTTATCGAGGATAATAGCTTGTTAAACTCCATCGAAACAGATTGGAAGGAAAGTTTAATTACTGTTCATAAGGGAAACCAATTCAATTTACACGTGGACCTATCAAAATGTTTAACCAGTTGAAAATTATAGATTGAAACTACGTTAGAGAACTTCAGATGCTAATTTACAGATATTAATGTAACCAAATTCACTCTAAAATGATTGTTTTTTTGATTCACTCATATCTAAAACGTGAGTTAGCCACGTTAGCAACAATGTGACATAATCAAGATATTCTTCATGAATCAACTAGATGCTGGTTTGTCATAAAGTCCTTTTATCACTTAGATCCAACATGTTATAGAGGAACAAACAATGACACATTTCCATTTGGCCAAGCAGACTTACTATATAACAATGTAGCTTTTATGTGGAAACCACAATTATGCTTATAGTTGACGATAAAATCCATAATTTAATTTGTTTTCGTTTGTTTACAAAACCAATTGATAAAATTCCAACGTAATTTCTAAACAAATAGACTTGTCAAAAGTTAACAAATTAAGTTCAAAGAAGCTGTTTTGTTGGTCGAAAATGATAATGGATCAAGATACCCTAACAATAAGTAACTTCAAGAGGAATATAGCAAAGAAACGAAACAAAATCGAGATAAATAAGCAAAGTTATATTTTAGAAAGTTTGACAGAGGAAGTTGTACTGGGTAAGTTAAGAATATTTATTTCCCTATATTGTAACTTTATATTAAATTTTGCTTATAGTGAAGCAAATTTAACTCGACCGAATTGACTCTATAGGGACTTTGGTTGTTGGAAGCTGTCAATTGAGGTAGGGCGAGCATGCGCCTATTGCAAATCGCCTAGTGATGTCGATTACACAAAGCGACTAAAATTTTCAAATCGCTAACTGTGTTGTGACAAAGTATCCGGTAGATCTGAGATCTGAGGAAAAACCGTTAAGTGGCCGCTTTGGTTGTGTAAGGCAAATAATGGTGGCAACGTCTAAAGTCGCCAGCGTCTAGCGACAAAAGTTGAACGTTACAGTTGCCGTGCGTCCAGCGTCTTCTGTATTACACATAGCGAATTTGGTGGCAGCGTCTAAAGTCGACAGCGTCTAGCTCAATGTAATCGACCCTAATGTTAGAATTTTCATGTGATATTGGTTTGTGTATGTCCATCAATCACACATGGACTAATTTTTTTCTATTCCCTTTTTATCGCTTAAATTTTCAAAAGAGTGTACCGATTTGAAATATCATTAGAATGAAATCCTGATTAATTTGATAAATACTAAATCATAAAATCAGTAACACTAACATATTATAATTAATTTTAAATAATTGTACACATGCAATTGTAAATGACAATGAAAAATATAGATATTTATATCAATGTGTAGTGAATTTGGTCATTTTGTTGCTAATGAAACCTCATTAACAAGTTAAAGTTGAAAGTTACCAACACATTATTCACACATATTTACCATTTAGTATTTAACGTTTCTCATAGGACTTGTTACAAATTAATATATTACACTTTCAGAAACATTATTTGTTGAAGTACTAATTTAGTTTAATTTGACTAAAATTGGAATGAATTACTGATTTATTAGTGTAAAATTTTGTAAAAGACCTACTTATTAAATAAATATCTATCTTTATCTGATGTCAATAGTTTGAAACTGAAATTCACCATCAAAGTTTCCAATAATGTTTTTCGAAGGACAACAAGAGAACGACGGACTCATCCGTCAACCACTTAAATTAAATCATGACAAATTGATTAAGGAATCCCTTAAGATCCTCATATATAGAGACGACAAATGAATTGACTGATGATAATAATTCTATTATGGTTGATAATTTAGAATAGTAAGGATGGTATCAATTGATTTAATGGAAATTATCAATAGAAAATCCATCAAAAACAAATAACATAAGAATTTATTAAAATTTATGAGCAGGAAGAAATTGAAATTTAGTTTACAAGAAGTGTCTAATCTCAAATATAACAAATTGCCAACCATTTGTCTCAATACGGTTTTAGTGAATTGCACTGTAAATATGTAGAGCGTTTTTTAAAGAACATCGTCTTATCTTGACATTTTGGTCTATTTGTTATGCTGCCAGTTTATATTTCTATTCGTTGAATTTGTTTGCTTCTAGACTTGTTCTATAAACGTAAATTTTCCATTTTGCAATCATGCGACGCCTTAAGCGCCTGTAATTATCGACTCGCGGCTACTGATCGATGTACACAAAGGTTTAACTAAATATTAAGGGCCTCCATTGTCCATCATGTGTTTCATGAGTACATATTGTCTACTATGATGTTCATTAACACGCTATCAAATTTCATATAACGAAATTGAATTATTTGGCTCATTGTTAGCAATATAATTAATGGTAAGTAATCGCAATCATGCGGTTTCCTATTTGCTTGGAAATTTCTAAGCTATCGTATACAAGTGCAGTTATGCTACGACTGCTCCAATTCTACATGATCTATTATTTGTTATCTGTTAACAAAAAAAAACAAAATTTTTTTAATGCTGATTCGAATAGAATGTCATTTTTCTCTGTACCATACATGTGTTTCTTCATACGAAAGGAATATTAGTTGAAACAGACACGCCGAATAATATGGCACTAAAGTCAACAGAGACTTCACTAAATTTGAGTGTTCATTACTGTAGCAACGCGTATATTTTGATAGGCAAAAAGATCTAAAGCAATAAGTCCTTATGGTAATGAAGTATCGATTAAAGATTGAAACCTATCTTGGTTATACTTCGTCTAGTTTGTCACAATCGATTTGGCTCCCTTTCGTCCGTTTTACAATATACAGTTTTGACCGTACAGAAAAACACCAAACGACGACATTATTCTAGTGGGGTGAAGACGAGCATTTCACTGCCACTGTAATCACGACGACCGTAAGCAAGGAGAGAGAGATCAAACTCGGCGAGTGGCAGTGGTGAGTAAAATCGCCCTGCCGTTCGTCCGCCAGGAGTGAAACACATATGTGGTACGCCGCCGACCAAGAGGGAATGGATGTGTTACAGGGTGAGGAACAACATGGTGCTCCCCCGATGATTTTTGGAAGGCGGAGGCTGGTTGGTGCTCGTGTCATGGGTCTCGCTGGAGTGGTGTGGGGGACTTTGGGGGTTGCGGCAGCCCAATGCCGAGAGGCGGGGGGCGACATACCTAGATCTTATTGTAACTGACTGTTTGCTGTGCCCAGTTTTTTGAGATACTAGTCTTATTGTTATTTCGTTCCTACTAGCATTCTGAGGCAAATAGTCAATAAACTATTTTGCCTGTCGCATTCCTGGACGTTATCTCCAGTGGTGGATTTTCCTGCTCCATTCCCACATACAAAAACCTGATCTTGTGACGGAAAAAAGCCCTGCAGAAACCGTATAGTGAAACCACAATCAATTTGCCGTTTGTTCAGATTTTTGCCGTACGCTCAAAACCGTATAATGTGAAATGGTCGTTATTCACATACAAAACACAGTTTTTTATCGTTTAACGTTCAGATTGTGACGATTGTCACTTACACTAGCTAGTTTTTGGACGTGCTGTACGTTAATTGAAATTTATGTGCATACAGCCCTTTTCGTGATTATTGTCTTGATTGTCTTGAAACTAGTATGTATAGGTCGATGGCCACTTTGTAATTATCTTTAATTATATAAAATTAATCGAAATATTCGTAACGTATACAGAATCCAATTACTGACTATTGGGTGGATAAACAATGCTGAATTTGATAAATGTATAGCTGTATTTACTAACTAACAAGTAGCATTTTTAGCTCATTGCTCATGTTTGCTACATACGTTTCAACACATTCGTTAAAATTAATTACGCCAATTATAAATCTGTACATATTATAATCGAGAATTTATTAACATATTTTGATAGGAAAAAATTAAATTTAATAGAAATGCTATACACCAACATTATATTTGAAGCTTAACGAATCAATAGTGAAAATTTTATATTTATACGAGTTTAGTTTGCTGGTAATAACAGGATAAACACTACAGTATTCTTGTTGTTTGTTCTTTAATTTGACAATAATGAAATTCTCCGTATTTTCAAACAATATCCTTGTACAAACATCAATGTATTGCAATAGAAATATTTGAAAATGGTGGCATATTTACAACATGTTGTTTAGCGTAAAAGCTCTTTATGGAAAATGGAAAGGTGAGTATGGTCTATGAACAAAAATTGTAATGCTTTTTCTAAAATGTCAAAATATTTCCGTTATATGTGTATGAAGGTATACATATACGTATATATAACAAATGGTTTTGATAATAAATGTTAACAAATATTTCATCAAGATTCTCTGTCGTTCTTAATGCTAAATTACAATATTTGTTTTGTATTCATTAGAATAAGCGGCTTGCTACTTGGCGGTAGTTATGATGAAAATAATGATGATGGCTATTGTTTAAACAACCACGAAATACTAATTTATTAAAGTGATTTTCCTTCATCTTTATATCCACCATTCGTATAATGTTTGTATAGAATTAACCATTTAAGAGAAAATTTATATATTGGCGAAATGGAGAAAAGTTCAAAATTTAGTGGTAATAAGTTTGTATCATAAAGACTAATTAAGTAATGAAGGTACACCAGATGTAAGGAACTTCAAGTTTTGTTCCTCACTTTCAAAATGTTTCACTAGGGTTTATACTTATTCAACGCTTGGAAAACAAGCCAGTTATGGTTTTATGGTTTATAAAATATTTCGTGGACATTTGTTAGCATCAATTATAAATGAAACATTTTGAATACGAAAATGGAATAAATTAGAGATTTTCGGATTTAAATTCAATCACAATAATAATAATAATAATGTAATATAGTGATTATTGTTAATTGTCTGATGGTTCATTAGCAACGAAATCTGGAAATGTTTAATTCGATTCTAAATGTGCAATTTAATGTAATGGAATTTGTAATTCTTCAATTGAACAGATTATAGTTCTATTTGTGAATAAAATTGGATCTTTATTGAGAGAAATATTAATGAGAACATTCTTTAGAAAGATCAGTGTATTTAGAAACACCAGATTCTCGATAATGGGGATTTTTATAATTAATACACTAAAGAACCGGAAAAAATTAATTACTTTAGTCTGTGTTCTCGCTTCCTCTCAAGTAAATACCTTGTAGTTATAAAGAAACGAAGACGACATCTTTCCTTCATCTACTTATTTTGGTTTCGTTGGTTCAATGTTAGTATGGTAAAGACAGCAGAGAGTACGGATTTAAGTATTAAATGCTCCCTATTTCTCTCCATGTGCGACTTATTTAAGATCTGTAAAGGCGCGTCTCCACACGAACACATTTAGCCGGCAACATGGTGCAAGCGTTGCCAGCAGCGCTGCGATATGGTTTATTTATAATACATAAAACTAACGGATACTATCCCTTTCTTATATTTTAGCACCAAGAATTATAAGATTTTTCTAATTATTCGCCATGCAACAAACTAACTAAACATAAAACACGTCTACACGAGACACTCATTGGTTTGATGTTTATTCATTTACCCCTAGCGCATGGAACGGATGGTAGGCGTTGACTGTGTTGCTCGGGTACGTGGCGAACACTCAAAACTGCTGACTTGCGTTGCTACTCACGCGAGAAATTTGATACAGGCATAAATGTGTCCGTGTGGAGACGCGCCTTTACTTTAACCTAGGAATAGCGTTCCAACGCGATGTTTGCGATGGCGGTGAAAGCGTACATTAAACAAACTGTAAATTTTACTATTCGCATCCAATGTTCGGAGGGTTCATTATGGTGATACATTGTTACATTATCTTTTATATATTTTTATTCTAGACAGGTAAAATTATCCGTTGTTTAACTAACAACGGTAATAAAGTGTTTCTTTTGGGCAATAAATGTGGGTTAGACGGTGGAAAATATACAAAATCAAAGTCGTTATTTGTATTAATTGAGTACGAAACAATATCTGAAGAGGTGTACTTGTATCACATCAATCTTTAATCAAATTTTTCTATTAGGTTAATGGAATAAACCAAATAGACTAGAACATTTGTCATCATTATACGTATTTATGTATTACTGTACCACAACTAATTCTATATAGAGTAATATTTGGTTGATTTAATATTTCATACATTATGTTTTCATGAATTTACGTTGTTATATGTACATCGTTATACCTATAGATTCATAATATTTTATTTTCAGTGTTTGTAATTTTTTTTATTAAATTCTCCCTCGAAACAACCATATTGTGTAAACTGTAATTATTTATGGGCTATACAATGTCCCACACAATTTTATTCTCTCGCACTTTCTCTCCCTCTCTCTCAGTTTTTTTTTGTTATATCGACTGTACTGATGTAATTTCAGGTGGACAACAATTGTTAATATTGATGTGTTAATGGTAAATTTCGTAAACTGGACGTGTTGTTTAGTTACTTGATTAATGATTGACCAACACACTGTACATCATTTACCTAATGATAAGCTTATCTAAAGCATTCTACATTGTTGTTCTATCTTTCATTTAATCATTGTGATGTTTGATCCAATCCAAATCATGCGACTTATTAGTGACAGCCAACTTATTGTTAGCCGCAATCTTTGTTAATATGTTTATATGAAGAAGTTACAGTTTCTAATAAGTTTCTGTAAATCAACGGATAGAAATCAGTTGATAAATATTGGAATTATACAGAAGTTTGAAAAGGATCGACTTGATGGCGGCGATTCCAACCCCAAACTCCTATGTACGTACCGAACAAACGTGTTGACCACTACACCACAGAACACTCTACTTATTTCCATATAACAGATAAAAATCGATTTTAAACATCAAAGATTCCATTTATCCCTATAATCTGCTGTGTGATTTCACTATGTGACATGACTTTTGATAAGGATAAATTGTATTTGATGTACCTAACACTTATCAAATTTCTTTCAATTTCCTATTTTACAAGTGAAAATTTCATGATTTTAGCTACACTGTAATCTAACACCTATTAGTAATTCATAAAATTAGCGTTTTGACTCAACACAAACAAAAAAAAACGGTGCTCACATATTATATCTTTAAAGCTTCCTTTTGTGGTTTCAGTTCAAGTTTCTCATAATTAATAAAACCTGAAACCGTACAAGTTAAAACACTAACAATAAAACTGTTTTGTATAATATTCACGACGAGAACATTGTCTACATGGCGAGAAAAAAAAAAGCAAAATTCTGTATCTCTACAATAAACAATCTTGAAATAATTAAAATACTATGTAGCAACTAGAGGATTTAATTAAACAACTGCTGGGAAACACAAATAATGAAAATTGGGATTTAAGGAAACTTACAGCTTCAAACTAATAATAATAATAATAATAATAATAATAAAGAAGATTATTCGATGAATTATTTTTTTCATATTATGCTCTCTTAGAGAAGATTGAATGTAAATATTGATATTCCGACATTAAACTTATACTATATAGGGCTTGAAATTTTGTTTACATCCATCAGATCGTAATGAATATTTTATTACAATATGAAAATGTGCGTCGATATTCATAAATTTCTAATTATATCTTTATTAATTATTTAATAAATAAACACAATATGCTTTACGTTGATCAAAGTCAATGATGTTCAGTATATTAAAACTTTTATTTATCATTGAAATTCACAAGGGTTTATGTGTGTGATAGCAAAGTAATTCAGTAATATTTGATAAGAATTGATGGAATTTAAAAAGACATATTTGCATATAGTTGTTAGGAACGATGTTACATGGGAGAAGAGAGGAGGAATATCGAAGAGAAATTGAAAAATCAATAGCTTGCTTTACAAAGAATATTTCTCATAATGACAAGCTATAAACGAATTGTTTATTGTAATTTGATCGGCTTGATTTCAAGATAGAAGCAGCAGCAACAATAACAAGTGAAAGAAAGAGCGATCGATTTTAATGTTGTTTCATTTTTCATTAGACACGTTTTATTAATCAGCTGTTGTTGCGTTTACTAACCAAAGTCAAGCAGATCAATCTAAATAGATGGATTATACAGTATTGTTGGTTTGTGTAAAGGAGATCTTTTGTTCAGGGAAATTGCCAATCGTCTTAACCGAAACCAATCCACCGTCATGTGCTGCTGTCAGACATGAACTAGGGAAGGACAAGATCGTCGCAGAAGAGGAACTGCGGGACAAAGAAGAACAAATGAGGTGAAGATCCGTTATCTTCGTCTTATGGCAACAAGAGACCGATTCTCCAGTACTAGATCAATTCCGATCAATGATTAGCTAACGAAGGTCGTCCTGTAACCCTCCGACCGGTTTACCGCAGAATCAGAGCTTTCGGCTTGCAATTGTATCGGCAACATCTTGTGTTAACATTAACAGCTCAACACCGACTTAGAGTGGCATAGGGTGGTGTTCAGTGATGAATCCCGGTTTTGTTTGTATGAGGGTGAGACGGAGACGTGCAATGTTGCATTTCATGTTGCGAGGCCTGTGCACCAGACTGTGGGGATTATGGTATAAGATGTTATAACTTATTGTTGGTATTCCTCTGAGGCAATATGATCGTCCAGCGATATGTGGATGAGGTGGTAGAGCCCCATATTTTTCCATTTCTTGAGTAGTTAGAAGACCCACTTTTCCAGCAGAAGAATGCCCGTCCTCTTATTGCAGAACGTTCGATGGACCGATTTGCTAAGGTGAATGTCAATCTCTTGTCTTGGCCATCCCGATCTCTCGATCTTTCGCCCATCGAGCATGTTTGGGACTTTATGGGGAGGAGACTGAGGAACTTGCTGCCGCCACCGTAGACACTGCAAGCTCTACAACACCTCAAGAGAAAATCGACCATCTTATGGAAACGGTGCTACGTAGGGTAGGAGAGTGTTTGATCAATAGGGAGCGGGGACCAACCCATTATTTATTATAATTAATATAAAAACATTCAACGATGGACAATTCATCAAGTGATGATAAAGATGTCTTTGTTGACACATTTATAATAATGAATACTGTATTAGCATTGGTAATGATAAGTGATGCCTTTGGTGTTACCGTATTCAATGCAACGTTTATTACAATGCTTCAACAATGAAAATGATCCTCCTTTGGAATGTTTCAAACACATTTGTGCATGTTTTATTAAGGTAGAGGAATGTTGAGATCTTGTGTCTATATTTGAATGAAACACAGGTGTATGATACAATTTTAGAAAGCGTATCTTAATAGCTTAGAACAGATAGGTCGATGATTTTCAGGAATTTCATTCCAACAACAACAATAACAACAACACTATATTCTTGACACGTATTGTAACAGAAAATGCTGGATAATTCCGAAATCCCTGACGCGTGAAATATTCGGTTTTGTTCTCCTTAATACAAACAGAGTGACTTCATTATAAATGAAATATATACACACCAGTTCTATTGAAATCAAACTTCTTTACTTTGTTCACATTGTTTTCTCCACGATTTGATTCTATAATGACATTCAAACAAAGATCTAATCTATAATTTTTCTTTTCATTCAAAAACTTGAAGCAATCAAGAAGATAACAGAAAATCTGCTGTTTGAAAATCTATAATGTTGCCTTAATACGTATATGTAGGTACATATGTTTGTATATAAATTCGTGAATCGTCATATATTGACCCAAACAAATGAAATCGAAGAATATTAACGCCTTGGGAAATTTATTTACCGATAGAGTTAGCAGATTTGCTTGTGGCCGTTATCAGTTCTATTTCACCCATATTCCTCTTCTAAATTCAACACTCGATCGACTAGAATATCCATACATCCGACTGGATAAACACAATTCTCGATTTACTCGTTTAAATTACCAAATAACCACAATCATTTATCAATAGTTGCGTTTTTCTTTTTTATATAATTTGATTATTTGTTGATCGTTTAAAAAATGATGTAAATAACTAAATAGAGAATCGATTTACGTTGTGGCATTATAAATCCGATGTGATAAATCTGAATGTCGACGGGATACCACACAGGATTCCTGTGCGAGCCGAAAAAAGAAGAGTAGAAGGAAATCTGTGTGTATCCAAGTTTTCCGTTCATACTTCCATATAACGAAATATTTGTAATGTTCAAATATAAACTGAATGTTTAAAATTTATTGCCTTCGAAAATGTGTATGGTCCTCTTATATTTCTTTGTTTTTCTACCAATTTGACAAACGATAAATGATCAAATAACAAACACATCATTATCAAAAGATATGAACTAAAATAAAACAGTAATTGTTTTCGTTTTGTTCTTATATTGTTCAACAAAAGAAATGAAAACCGTAAAGTGAATAGTAAATGTGTTTTGAGTGGGAAACATGTAAATATTTGGACAGAATGTGTTAATAATTGCAATGTCGCTAATGTAAGCAACAAGATGATGATATCCGAAATGTAAAGAGGGAGAGAGAAGAAAACATCACTTAACCACCACCAAACGTAGCATAAACAAACTAAGGGGAAAGATCACAGCTGTGTCTTCTGTATTTATAGAAAGGGATGATAGACAAAGGGTGAATTTGCACAATAAGACAATATGCTGGAACTCCCAAAATGTTTGGTACAACTATTGCACAATCGGCTCTAAATATTTATTTAAAGTACACATCTATCAATGTATCAATTATACTGGATTTATCGTATAGAACTGATTGTGTTGCTTGAGGATCTCTAACATACAACACACTAATAGCCTCTAGTGGTTGTCACTGATCTGTCGCTATTAGTGATAATTATGACAAAACACTAAAGCTATAATCCGGCAATAATAAGAAGTATTTGTTGGTTTATGTCTCTACTGGCTACTCGATGAAATCACTATAAATTGAGATGAGTGTGACAAAACTAGTGTTTAGAAATGGCCAAAGGCCCCCAATTGAAAATTGACATCACGTAGGCAATAAAGTGTGTCAAGGATCAAACACAAATATTACTCTTCCATCGTTTCATATCTGTAAGGGTAACGTAAAGCAAAAAAACCAATAATGATACGACTAGAAGAAATTTACTCACATCTGAAATACTACCAAATTATTTTTCATTTTTTTTTTTTGTGTTTCTTCTAGAATTCATTCAAAGAAAAGCCACAAAAAATTATCGATTTTCACAAGAGAACTGGAAATATTCCACAATAAGCTCTGGATTCTGATATTCGAACTTCCCTGATTAACTTCGGACGGTATAAGTAGAGTTTATTGTAATGGTTATATTTGAATTCTCCAAGTAATACTTGTGCATTCTTTTCGTTACGGTTTTACTACAGTATTGTTATTGTAGGAAATAATACAAGTCTTCATTATAAAGCGTTATAAGAAGAACAAAAGGCAATAAATGCCAGCGAAAGACATAGTATACGCTAATTTATAGTGATGGCCACGCAAAAAATTCTTGTCATCAACAGCGGGTGTAATTATCAAGCTTAAGATAGTGTCAGTATGCAAATGTTGTGATGACACTAGACACTTTCGTTTGCATGTTGTTCTCATGAAACTCCATATAGTTCTTTCTTTCATCACATTTAATGTCATAGACAGAGTTATTGTTGTTGTTGTTGTTGGTGTTGGTGTTAGAACGTCATTAGTATACAGCAATTAGCTTCTTGCTAATATACCTTCATTGTCGCGTCGCCCATTGCTACCATATACCACAACAATACCAATTTTAATAAACACAAATTATTCAAAATTAATCATAACAGATGCTACTTGATTAAATTTCTTGCTCTGTTGCGTTATTAAAGTCCTTTTGAATATTAGTCATGTGAAAGATCTTAACATCAACATGAAAACAAAACCAGTAGAGGGTAGATAACGTTACCGTATAAAAGAACAATTTATTTGATCAATAAAGATAAGAAAACGTAATTTTCGATGAATTATTATCGACCAGATTTGGTGCGTTTTTAAATTTTTTTTTTTTTTGCAATAAAACTTTGTGCGAGATCAGCTAAGCTTACCAAAATTAATCGGTAAAGTCGATATAATAAATCAGGTAAGTACAGAAACGATAAAAGAAGCGGGGAAAAAAAACGTCAATAAAAGTTCTATTATTACCCTGTCTGGTGCCCTTAAGGGTCATGCAAGGTTTCGTATGTTTTACTTCTGAAACAACAGCTTTTTACAAGTATTTCTGCAGTAAAAGAACAAGTATACCCTCAGGATAAATTTGGTAGTAATCACATTTGATAATAAAGTTTTGACTTCATCACTTCAGTCTATGCAGATGTGTAGATTATTATTTTTTACTCTACATCTTGAGTAACATAGCTTATACACAAATAGAGAATTATTTATTCATTTCGAAAAAAATAAATACAAATACTATGTTAAGGTGCGTACAGATAAGAGCGCCCAAAATGGGTTATTTTAATAAAATGAGTAGAAGTCAGCTAAAATAGTTATAACACAAAGGTTTATTCTTTCCAACATTCAACTTTTCAACGAATTTAAATCTAGAAACTTGAACTTTATTGCTTTAAGTGGATATTTGAAATGGTCTAAGATTGTAATCTCTATTATGTTTGAAAAAGCACATAAATTTAGTACTTTCTTAAAGAACTTCGTTTAAAACAAGAGAATTATTCTCGCCAGTGGCGAACCTACTTACTATGCAAGTGGTGCGTCACACAGCGGCGGCCAAAATTTGGGGTAACCAGTCGCGCTACTAATATCTCGCCTCACAGCCCATTGAAGACAATAAAACAGGACAAAAATTTCTAAATCTAGCGAAAACATAATACATTTAGCAGTGGTGCTAAGGATCCTAGAGTTCAGTACCAATTCATGTGATAAACAGAACTAAAATCCCCAACGGAAGAACAATCTTTGAATTTGGTTTTAGCTTTTATAAACAACAATTAGAAAACTTTTATAATGTATTTGCTTTTAACACAGTTAAAATCGTTTTTTACTCTGCACCCATCACCTTAAATTTCAGGAATTATTTACAAACTGACAACGCCGCCTAAACGTATTTGTATTGACAGTTCATATTAATAACATCAAAATCCCTAACTAAAGCGGTAATTTCGAATTCAAACTTTTGTCAAATTTTTGTTTATATTTATGTGAAAAAAATCAAGATTACAATGCGAATATTATTCTAAATCCACAGTGATTGTAAACAAATAATTTTTGTTTTATTCAAAATTTAAAACGTTCAAAATTATATCAAAAATGTCCTTATTCTCAATTAGAACTCGTAGAATTTTATCTAATTTACCTAAAAAAACTTTCGGCCGTGTTTTGCGATCATTTTCTGAAGGAGCTGGTGGTAAAACAGAAAAGGTACCTCTTATAGTTTAAATTAATTAATAAATCCGTTAAATGTCAATAATTTTTTTAGAAAGGCATTATATTGGGTGTCTATGATTCTGATGATAGTGGAGAACCGGCTTTAACACCATCCGCACAAAAATTCAACAGTCATGTGGGCGGGAAGTTAACTGAGATCCTTAAACAGTATGTTCCTATCAATATAAAATTTTATTAAATTCATAATAAACATGAATATTTTTAGATCAGGATCAAAAATGAAGCTAGGCCAGACTATTGTTGTCAATAATCTAAATGATGAATTTTGGTCACTAGCTCTTGTCGGTGTAGGTCCACAGAAAGCTGCCTATAATCAACTTGAAGCTATACATCAAGGTATGGAGAATGCACGAGTTGCTGCCGGAATTGGTGCTCAACGACTCCATAAACAACGTGTTGATAGAATTTTAACTGACAGTTTCGGGTATCCAGAACAAGCTGCTGAAGGAAGTGCTTTAGCATTGTGGCGTTATCAACAATTTCGTCGGAAAGAATTACAAAAGAAAATACCAACGTTAGAATTATTTGATAGTGAAGATGAGGATGCTTTCCAACGTGGATTGTTTAAAGCTGAATCACAAAATTTAGCAAGACGATTAACTGATTCTCCAGCAAATTATATGACACCATTACAATTCGCACATGAAACCGTCAATGAATTGTGCCCGTGTGGTGTAAAGGTTGTTGTACGTAATAAAGACTGGATTGCAAGCAATCAATTCAATGTGTTTCTCACTGTTGCTCAAGGCTCATGTGAACCACCGATTCTTTTAGAAATTTCTTATTGTGGTGGCCCACCAGATTTACCACCGATTTTAATGGCAGGTAAAGGTATAACATTCGATAGTGGTGGTTTATGTTTAAAAAGATACCCAAATGTGGATCATTATCGTTGTGATATGGCTGGTGCAGCTTCTATTATCAGTGCAATACGTGCTGCTGCAGTTTTCAATTTACCAATTAATATTGAAGCAGTTATACCATTATGTGAAAATATGCCTAGCGGTATGGCAATGAGATGTGGTGATATAATAACAGCGAAAA